>CAWUER010000393.1:0-97590 GCA_963921195.1 Pegoplata infirma | reverse complement strand
AAAATTATGAAAAATGTAAAAGGCCGGTTAAGGGCCACGCCCACTTTTTAAAAAAATTGGTTATAATTTTCTTAAATTTGGTATATATACTCTCCATAACTCTAGAAATAATACTTCAAAAAAAGTGGGCAGTCAGACAACTGCCACGCCCACTTTTTAAATATATGTAAAAACATAGTTCACATATCGCCCCACTGTATTCGGGGCGATATGTGAATATGTCTGTCAATATGTCTGATAAAGTCCGTCGACCAATGCGGACCAAAAACAAAAGTTCTATTCCTTCAAAAAAAAATAAATATATTATTTTCTTTTCAAAAATTTGTATTATGTTAAAATTAAATAAAAAATAGAAAATAATGTTTTTAAAAAAGGGAAGGATATGACTTTAAGAATTTAAATATTCTTTAAAATTACCAAAAATAAGTGGATAAAAATATCTCGTTTTGTTAAAAATTTACAACAGTTTAAACTCGACTTAATTAATACGAAATAATGTAAACTAATTACATGATTTTACAAGATGCAACTTTATGCACCCACCTCTTAATAACGAGCAGAATTGTCGATCTTATATGATTATTTCCATGCTATTACACTCAAAAAAAAAAAAACCTTGTAAAGTTACCAAAAAATCTCGTGATTTTACGAGGCTGTTCTCGTAAAATAGGATGTAGGTAAAATTCTCGTAAAATTACGAGGATTTCCTCGTAATTTTAAATGCGCCAAAAATTGGTAAAATAACCAATTTTATTGGTAAAAATATTGTTTTAAAACCGGAAAAATAAAAAAAAAAATGGTAAACTTACAAGAAAAATTGGTAAATATGTTTAAAAAAAATGGTAAATTTACAAACTAAAGTGGTAAATTTACAAAAAAAAAATTTTTTGTTAAACAACATAAATCCTCCTAATTAAATCATTTTTGTAAAATAACTGTTTTTTTTAAATTAACTAGAATCCTCGTAATAAATTTTTAAAAAATTTTACAACTTTTTTTTTTCTAAATTTTTCAATAATAAAAAAATAGTTCGGGACTTGGAAATTTTTAAAAAAAAATAGAAAATTTACAAAAAAGAAAAATTGTTTTTTTTTTTTTGTTAAACAACATAAATCTTAGTATAACATAATTTTTGTAAAATAACAGTTTTTTTTTGTAAATCAACTAGAATCCTCGTAATAAAAACTTTGTTGTAAAATTACAGTTTTTTTTTTGTAAAATAACCTTTCAAAATGGTAGAATACAATTACGAAAATAAATTTGTAAAATTACCAATAAAACTGTAGTTCTCGTTTGAGCAAAGTACAATTCAAAAAGTCAAAAAACAAGGAAAATTGTTAAATATTGGTAGAACGGGATTACAAGGCATTTTACCAGGCGTTTTACCAGTTTATTTTTTTGAGTGTAGGAATGTTTTATAATACATACAAACAAATCATGAGAATCGTGGAACTTTTTTTTTTTTTTTTGGATTTTTGTAGTGCTAGATTGGGCAAATGTGGCACTGTGCACCAGGATAGCCGATAAAAAATAGCAGGTTAAACTTAGTTTTCTGTACCTATTAATATATATTAATTGCAGAGTAATTGGAGTGTAAGCTATGGGAGAACCTCGTACTAAAACCAAAATATTTTTGGATCCCATGGAGATCACACTCTGAATTTTGGATATATTATACAAACCGTTATGGGTTATCACCAAGAGCGGGACCTTAATGCACTAAAAAACTATGTCTAAGACGCCTAAAATATGCACTAAAAACTATAAAACATTACACTAAAAATTTTAAAAATTGTGCATTTAAAAAAATTTTTTTTTTTTTTTTAATAATTTTTTACTTTGTTAGCTTATTAACGAAAAAAATAATTTTTGTCAGACAAGTATTTGGCCTCAAAAAAAAATTGTAAAACCTTCCTAACAGGCAAATTAATGATGTTTACAAAAAAATCATAAAAATGGAAAAATAAGCTAAAACTAGAATTTTACACAAAAAATTACCTAAAAATATACATTTATTGCAAAATACGCAAAATATGCAAAAGTATGCATTTTCGGTGAATGAAAAAATATGCACTAACGAATAGGTGCCATTTTAAAGCAAATTCTTTGATGCGCAAATATATTTGGTTTATGCTGTTCTAAGACTAACAGGAAAAAGCATGCAAGTCTTCTCCTTGGTTATCACAAATATATTTTTAAAAATGTGTTTTGGACCCCCAAAAGTGCGAAATTAGTGTTTTTTTGACTTTTTAACAGCGAATGTCTCAAAAACGGTACTTGCTAGAAAAATTGGATGGCAGATTTGGATTCAGGAGAGCAAAATCTATAAGCAACAGTTGGATATTTCAATGGGAGATTTTTGTTGTCGAACAGTGTAATTTTTTAGCAATAACTCGATTACAAGGTCAGCTAAGATTTTCGTGTTAACAAATTTCAAAATTCAAAATAAAGCAAACGCTTTTAAAATGTTACAACGAAGCTTTCTCAAATCACTATTATAAATGTCTTTAAAAACGCTTTAAATAAACCGTCTAACTTATTATAACTGCCTGAAAGCTCTATGAGGATGATTTTCCGTATCGTACCATACAGAGCGCTTCAGTGCATTTTTATACCCTCCAACTACAGTATGGGGGGTATACTCACTTTGTCATTCCGTGTGTAAGGCATCAAAAAATCGGACTAGGACCCCATAAAGTATATATATTTATGACCAGTGATCGATTCTAAGCATAATTGGCTACTGAAACGGATAACGGTATTGGTAACAGTATTGGTATTACATATTTATTATATCGGCAACGGTAAAGGTAACGGTATTTTCGATAATTTCGGTAACGACAAACCGTTACCGAAACAACGATACCGGTACGTACCGGTATTATGAATAAAATTTACCCAAAATGTAAAAAAGTCACAAATTTATTAAAAACACGTAAAAAATCAAAAAAAAAATTAAATTTTGTGCATTTTTAACACATAATTACATAGTGGTATTAATTAACTCAGTGTTTAATTTAAATTTCACGAAATATTGTAATTCAACAAATAAATTTTTGATTTTTTACGTGTTTATGAAATGTCTCAATCACCACAAAAATCTTCATTTTAAGCCATTTGAGAAATCTGCTGGGTAGAGTCTGTAGAAAAATCTGTCAAGACGGCCGATAAATATGCTTATTTAAGCAGAAAAATCAGCTGATTTTAGATAAACAGCTGGAGCATAAAAATTGTATTTTATTTAAGTTTTTTAATTTTAAAAAACTGTTTCAAAGGAAGCGATAAAGAACTAGTACGAGAGTTCAATTCAGCTGTGCCGAATCCTTTACATACACCAACGTTTAACCAAAAAAAAAACAGACATTTCCGAAAGGGTAGTGAAGAAGGGGTAAGCCGTAGTTCGGGTCAAAAACAGCGCACAAGAAATTAGCAACACAATAATTCTTAAAAAGACAATAAAGTGCCAATTTTTTGTTGTTATAATTTTTTATTTTTTCAAGAAAATTTCCTTAAAAACAGGACAACTAAATATTTCTGTAAAAGTATCAAAAAATTTAGCTGATTTTTTTACATTTGAACAATTTTTAGCTTAAATTGTTTAAATTAGACAAAAATTAAAAAAAAAAAAACCTACAAAAAATGTTTTTAACATAACAAAATAATCTTTCAAAATTTGAACAAACATTTTTTTTTAAATCAGCAAACAAAGTCAGTAAAACAAATTTCTGTTATTTTTTAAACATGATGGAAAATTTAGTTAAAGTTAAAGTAAAGTAAAGTTTTTTTAATGATTTTTCGAAAGTTTTTTTTTTCTGAGTGTACGACTTGAACTCATAATGTATTTAACTCCAGAGAACCAGCTTTCCACGCTTACCTGCGCGGATGACACTGCCAGCAACACTAACGATTTGGCACAATTTACAATAAGAATGTTTACACTACGTGGCACTCACTTTTCTCTTCGGAACTTTTTATGTAAATTTGTCTAAATTTAGTTAATGTGATTTTTGTCCAAATAACAATACGATTTGCTATACATGGTTTTGAATTGAGAAAAGTGTAAAAGAAAAATTAAATTTTTCTAAAAAATTTAAGACATCTTGGTTCGTTTTTTACTAGTTTCATGTAATCCAGTTATTATTATAATCATCAGACAAATTTATTCAGTTAATAGTCAATTAAACTCTATATGTGAAAATTATTAACAGATTTGCAATGAACAAAAATTTGTTGTTTACTTTGTTTTTTATCTGCAAAAAAATTTAAAATAAGTAATATTTAGACAACCGAAACAAAACCGTTATAATACCGGTAAAAATCCGAATAAAGGTAATGGTTTTTTATCGGTAACGGTATTTAAAGTTTTTTGTTTCGGTATTGGTAACGGTAACGGTAGTCAATATTAAAGAGTTTTTAATCGGTAACGGTATTGAAAGGGTAACGGTAGCCAACACTGATTCTAAGACATTATAGCGATGTCCGTCCGTCCGTCTGTAGTTAACTAGATGTAGTCCAAAATATAAGAGCTAGACTCCCGACATTTGGCACGAATATGTCTTAAGCTCGTAAATGAGCAAAATCGGACCAGGGGGAAAAAGTTCCCCCTTGAAGAACTAAACCAACCTGTGAAAAATATCACGTTTTACATGATTTTTTGTGTTTTTGTTTTACAAATGCAACATTTTTATTCTACAAGAAGTTAAAAGTCCTGCACTTGGACCCAGAGAATTCGAAAATTACGATTTTTTCGGTCCGCCTCCCCCCCCCCCTTTCAAGGGCGTGGAATAAATTTGTTTTTTTAAATAATGATAAACTGGTATTTTTTTAGTGCAAAATGCATAAATGAATTTTTAAACACATATTCGAGACACATATTTTTGCATGTTGGAGGGTATAAAAGATTCGGCACAGCCGAATTTAACACTCTTACTTGTTTTAAATAATTTCAATATGTTGGAGGTTTTTTCTTTAACTAAAAAGATTTATTTGCTAAAATTAAGTTAATTTAATATAAATTTTCTCCCTGTGTATGTTTATAAATGTATGTACTTTCTCTCTATCTCGAGTATTACAGATACCGTACGTACCACATTACTACCTCGCTGACAACAGTGTTTCATTTATTTAAGTCCAAGAACAATACATGCACGAGGATATACAGACTTCAGATGCAAAAAAAAATTTTGCATTTTGGCATTTCTTTCTCAGGCGGGAAAAACGGGAGTTAGCTTTGTACAACAGCCGAACAGATTATAAAATTGACATTTTAAAGCAAAAAAAAAATTAAATTAAAAAAATTAAGAAAAAAAATAAAAAAAATTTAACCAATAAAAAAAAGTAAGAAAGTTAAAAAAAATACCCAAATATGGTTATTTTATTATGGTTAAGTTTTTTCTTAACTTTTTTGAATTTTTTTAAGTTTTATTCTAATTTTTTTGTTGTCAATTCTCAATTTTTTGAGCTGTTGCGCTGCTGTACATACCTAACACCCGTTTTTCGCCTTTGTACAAAATGGAAAACATTTATTTTGAATCTGAAGTCTGCATATCCTCTTATATGTATTGTTCTTGTTTAAGTCTAGATAAACACACGCAGAATTATGGTATATAATATCCATCTCATGTCAACAACACGTGCTTTGGCATCTTTGTTGTTCAAAATTAAATGCAACTTTAACAAAAAATTACTACCCACTATACATTAAACTGGGTCGGTCATAAGGGAGAAAAAAGTTCACATTTTCCGCACTTAATTTTAAAGCTTACCTCGAAAAAGTTCCACAGTCAATATATTAGATTTTTTGGTTGCGTTTTAGTACATCCAAAATCGTTATTTTTCATTTTTGTTTGTCATTTGATGTCCGATCGTTTAAAAAAAAATATGGTTGGAAAGTCCTCAGCGAGTGCTAAATTTGGTCCATATTTGGTTTTAAGCTCTGAGGTCATCTTCTTGTTATGAGTGTAAGTTTCTCGTTATTTTTTATTTTTTCATTAAATCATAACCCTACAAAAATCATTAAATTTTTCCCCTAAAAACGGGATATTTTTTTAATTTAACACACACAAAAAATTATTGGCTAAAAATTTTCAATTAAATCTATTGATCAACAAAATTTAAATGAGTCAATCAATGTTTTGATTAAAATTTTTGTGATTTTTTTTTAAATGTAGAATTACAAATTTTCAATATACCAGATTTTTTTTCGTTTGAATAAATTTGAATAGATTTATTCAACAATATACAAAATACTCTGGTTTTATTTTTTTTTTTTTTGTTGGCAACATATTGGAAATCAAAAAGATGAATTTCTCCATAATTTTGTCATAAGCTTGTAATACATTTTTAAATCAATTATTATTTTGATTAAGTATAAATTAAAAATTGATAAAATTTTTTACCAAAATCGAAACAATGTTTGATTGAAAAAATTTTCAATCAATCACCTACAATTTGATGATTGTTATAACAATTTTTTTAATTAGAGGTATTTCAATCAAAAAATTGATTTTTTGATTGTGCAGTTTTTGAACAAAAAAAAATTAATTACAGGACATTTTTCTATAGAAAGACTTTTACTATAATCAGTGCACAAAAACTCTATAATTCTGAGAATTTTTCGTCTTAGAAAAATTCTCAGAGGGTTGATAGATCATTTATTTAAAACCAAAAACAACGAAATCTATCAATTTTGTCGGAGATAATTAAGTTAAAGTAAAATCGCTTTTTTAAAAAAGATGAAAATTTTAAAAGTTAGCAATATCTCCAAATATGTTCTTCTTAAAAGTGGAATTTCGGACTCAGCGTAAGATTTTACATAAAAAATGCAAAATGTCGTGGATCGCAAATTTTGTTAATTTGTTAACTAGTGCTATTAGTAGGTTGACCATTTTTTTCTGAGCTTAAATCAGTACGCCCAAGTTTTTATGTTTTTTTTTCTAAAAAAAATTTTCTATAAGAAAACACTGATGTTTCTTCAACACTTAAAAATGTCCGTTAAACTAACTTGACCCCAAGTATTTTAAGTAAAAACAACTGCAAAAAACAACTGTTGTCGCTATTTTGCAGAAAATTTAGTTGACTTTAAACGACTTCATTTAAATGTTTTGATAGTTTCAGTGCAGATTTTGAAGACTTTTTCCGTAAGTTTTGACAACTTTTCCTGTTAGAAAACTAAAGGCCCTGATTTTCTGAGCGCTTTTTCGAATAAGCTCTGATGACATTACCTCGTCTAAGATCTTAGAATCATATCATCTTTCTAATAATATAAAAAATTCATTGGCCCATTTCGTTATAGAAAACCTCAAAGATTCTGTGCGAATTTTCATATAAATTTAGGAAGATCGAAATAACCTCATACTCGGATTCATTTTTGAGTTTCTATAAATTATCTCATTTCAGAAAAACAACTCTGACGACTTATATTATGGAAATTCAAGTTTTTGTACAGAATTTTCGAATAAAATTACTTTTTTATGTTGAAATGTTCAAAAATCAGTACAATCAGTACATATTTTAAAAAATCAGTACAAATCAGTACAATTTTTTTTGATCAGTACACGTGATCAAAAATCAGTACATGAACTGATCAAATCAGTACGAATGGTCAGCCTAGCTATTAGCCACTTATTGCTGAATTTATTAAGCGGTAGCACCAAGTCTGATTAATCTGTTGGACAAATACTGACGACATCATATTTTGTGGGTACCAATGCATTTCAGAATCTTTGGAGGCCCATAAAAAGGACTTGGTCACCAAACTGGACAATCTTATTATGGGGTTTTACTACCTTTTGGTAGTAGAACCTATATAGTCAAGTTCTTGTGTTTTTTGACTGTTGCACAGTGTTTTTTGTGTACAAAAGTTTCAGATTCAGAGAAGATTTTTGGATTTAAAAACTATCAAATTTGATCAAACCTGGAATTAGAAAAGTGGATTTCGATTACCTTAGACGACACAATTTGCATGGCATTTATTCTGAAAAATTTGTTGGCAAAAAAAAAAAAATCTTAAACCCTGAGACAAATTTCTTAAAAAAACTCCGATTTTATCACCTGTATTTCTGAAGATATAAAATATATATTCGATAGAGTATTATTCTAACTCGAGGCGCTCAAATATTTCTATTTCTGATATTCTCATAATAGATTATTTTTTAATTTATTGCTGTAAAAAAAAAAACTTACTTATCTCACAGTATATCTGTACTGATCCGTTTCACCCCCATTAAGGGATCTTCAGCAGATTTTAGAGAATCATTGATGGTCAATCAAAAATCAAACCAGACATAATATTTCATATATTTTACAAGTTAAATACGAAATACTATAATGAAGTATTATATATGAAATACCAGCGACGTAGGAATTTGAAAAGGGGGGGGGGGGGGGGGTCCCAACGCAAATTTTTTTTTAATCACAATGTAATAAACAAATTTCTAGAAATTACAGCATTTTTCTATACCAACAACATAAAAAAATGCCTCAGTATTTGTGAATTTTTCTAGAGAAGAATGCCTCAGACTCTATTTTTAAACTTCAAAATTTGAAACATCTCAGAATCTGAGAACATTTTTATATTTGGATAATTTATGAGCAGATGAAATTTTGTCTGGCACTGGCTGGTCTTAATATTAAGTTATATTAGTTTTAAGATTTGAATACTTATTGTTACTTCACAGAAAGAATTGAAAACGAAAGTCAATCAACAAAAACGCGGATTCAATTAATTTTTTAATTGAAACTCCTCCGATAAAGAAAATTGTTATATCAATCATCAAATTGTAGGTGATTAATTGATTTTTATTTCAATTAATCATTTTTTCGATTTTGATCAAAAATTTGATTGATTTTTTATTTAAAGTCAATTAAAATAATTATTGATTTAACAAATGAATTTCACGCTTATGGAAAAATTATGAAGAAATTCATATTTTTTGCTTTCCAATATGTTGCTGACAAAAAAAAAAGTAAAACCGTAGTAAAAAGTATATTTTTGAATTAATGTATTCAAATAAATTGAAGCGAAAAAAATCTGGTATGTTGAAAATTTGTAATTTGATAGTTAAAGAGAATAACGAAAATGTTGATTAAAACAATAATTGACTCATTTAAATTTTGTTGATCAATAGATTTAATTTAAATTTTTAAGACAATAATTTTTGTGTGTTCATAATAATTTTAGTGAATATTCAATAAAATAAATAAATGAATGAAAAAAAAAAAAAAAAAAATAAAAAAAATGTCTTAGAATTTCAGAATTTTTCTATTGTAAAATATGCCTCAGAATCGGAGATTTTTTATAAACAAATGTATCAGAGTCTGAGAACTTTGCTATAGAAAATATTCTGAAAATATTTTATACAAAAAATTTTTCAAAATCTTTGAAATTTTCTATAGCAAAAGTGCCTTTAAATTCTTAGATTCTGAGGTATTCTTTCTATAAAAACGGTTCATACATAGAAACAATATGAAACCTAAAAGTAAAAAGGTTTTAAATATGTACTATTTGTGATAAATTTCAAATTTAAATTATATGAACCAGAAGATTTAGGACTCCTGATTCCAAATTATCTTACGAAATATTTTAATCGTTAACATTTTTCATATATTGGGGTTTGAAAATTCGAAACCGCTAATTTAGGCGCGGTTCTACTGTTACGTTTTCGTAAGTTAGCGCGTTCCATTTTCGAGATATTCACTCTCACGTAAGAGCCATTTTAAAGAACTTGATTTCAAATCTGCCATTTAAATATTTGTAGAGCATTTCGTTATCGAGATATTTGGACTTGAAAATTAATTAATTCTTTAGCGCTTTTTACGGCTCTACTGTTGCATATTATTGCCTTGGCTCAACATTTAAGGACTTTTTATAAAATGGAAATCTAGATGCCAAATACGTCATTAAATTTGTTTAAGTTGCTTCTGTTTATGAAAATTTATCTTTATTTATTTACATAAAAAATAATCGAGTTTTTTTTATTTTTTGCCAGTTTAAATATTGTCCTTAGTCATTATTAAATTTTCAAAACTGCCGTTTTTCAATTCAAAGCTTATTTTTGAAAAAGTGCTAGATTGATAATTAAAAACTAATATGAAAAGTTTTATTTAGAAAAAATTTTCAGCAAACTAGAATTTTTTATAGAAATAATATCTCAGAATCTGAGACTTTTAATGTAGAAAAAGTGACTTAGATCCTTAAGAAAACTATTTTCATGATCCTGATGCAGAATTTTCATTAAATAAAACCAATATATTGTGTTTTCGATACATATTTTACAGATATTTCGATATAAATGACTTTTTAAAAACGAAAATTTACTCAAAATCAACAGTTTTTATAAAAGAATATGTAAAACTTTTCTTCAAAAACCAAAATATTAACAATACTAAAAAAAAACTTTTGTTTGTTACTTGTATCATGTGTTAAAGTTTTTAAGTTTTTTTTAATTTTCCAATGCAAAAGGGGGGCCGGGCCCCCTGGCCCCCTCTGAATACGTCCATGTGAAATACCAAAATCACAATAAACAAGTGAGAGTGTTAAATTCGGCTGTGCCGAACCTTTTATACCCTCCAACACGTTTAAAACAAACAGGGGCGTGTTCGAACTTAACCAGCCCAATGTTCGAACTTAACCAGCCCAATACCATAAGACATATTCGTGCCAAATTTCAGGAGTCTAGCTCTATTACTTTGGACTGTATCTTGTCTTCCACAGACGGACAGACGGACGGACGGACGGACGGACATCGCTAGAATGTCTAAGATTGGATCACTGATCAATAATATATATACTTTATGGGATCCTAGACCGATATTTCGATGCGTTACACACGGAATGACAAAGTGAGTATACCACCATACTGTGGTTGGAGGGTATAAAAAAAGCTCTTGTAAAGCAAAAATTGTATATACTAATCCACCACAGTACCTAACCTAACAATAGTGTTGGTAGCATAAGTCGTATTACATACCCATGATATCACAACGGACCTAAGAGCTTTTGTGTTTTTTGCGGTCTGACCCCCTCCAACTATTTCAAGTGCAAAATGCTTTGCGTAATTTTTTAAAATTTAAAAAAAAGTTATATGTGTTCCAAAATGCAAAATGTTCCTTGAAACACCACCAATTTTTTTTATCTAAAAAATCAGACAAAGCTTTTTGCATCAATTAACATAAAATGTGCGGGCGAGAACAAAAAATAAAAATTATTTTGCACTACGGATGCAAAAGGATGCTCGTTCTAAACATCTGAAAAAAATCAGGCAACACTTTTTGCACCAAATAACATAAAAACATTTTTTTTATCCACTGTATATAATATCTGTTCGATAACTCAAACTTTAAACTATTTTTACTACAACTGGAAAGTTTTGTTACTTTTTGTTACGAAAATTTTTAGCTGTAGTAAAAATAGTAGATTGCAGTACACTCAAAATATTTTGTAGGCAAAAACAAAAGAAAAACACACTTAAAACCAGTGAATAAACAATTGAAAACCATCCCAGTAATTATTCATTTGTTTTAAAAACATCAATATTTATTTTTTACTGTTGGCAAAATTTTCTAAAATAAATAACACTAAACATTAAAAAATTACGGTTTTTTCATTCTTTTTTACCAACAATTTCGAAAAAAATAACCTACGAAAACATTAAAAATTAATGATAGTTCTGTTATTTTTACCAACAAATTCCAAAAAAATAACCTACCAAAACATTAAAAATTAATGATTTCGTAGGTTATTTTATACAATTTTCTATTGAAATATTTTTTTAAAATTTTTTAATAAAATTTTGGGGAATCGATCCCGCAATCAACTACATTCTGGCCAGACACTCTACCCATCGTGCCAAAGCCACTTGATACAAATATGTTTTTATATTTCTATAAATAATTTTTTGATTTTTTTTTCTACAAACAAATAACTGACTTGTGTAGGTAAAAACTAATGATATCTCATTAAAAAATACCAACAATTTAAAAAAAAATTACTTACACAAATCATTAAAAATTTAAAGAATAATCAGTAGTTTTTACTTACAGAACAAAAATAAATGACTTTATAAATTAAATGTTAGTGAAAGTCTTTATTTTTTAGTGTGTTATTTTTGAAACAAAGGACTGATGTAGTCATTAATAAGAACTGAACATCAAACAAATGTTTTTTCTTTTAAAAACGACTAAGCGGAAAACTTTTTAAATAAACTACAAACAGTTAATGACATAATTTTTTGAGTGTATGGACCTATAGTAAAGCAAAAACAACGAGAAAGAAAATTATTCGCTTAAGCCCGACCATAAAGAAATGGGTCCTATGGGGTCAAAAATTAGTGCAGAAAATATACATAATTAAATATGAGTTAAACTGGGTTATAAAACAACAAAGTACCAAAATTTCCAAAATGTTATTCATCAATTACACTGCGTAACATCAAATTTGTGACACGAGATCTGACCATCATTTCTATATAATTACGGCATGCTAATTTTAATGGTGAAGTCCGTTTTTGAATCAATGGAACAGTTTTCTTGCAAATCTTCATCAAAGTTTGGCCATTTTTTAGCGGTTTTTTATTTAAAAAAAAAAGCTGCTTTTACAAATTTAAATTTGTTGGATTTGGGAAATGTGAGTTAGACCCATACCAATATAGTAAACAAGAAATTGGATAAAATAGTTTGAGTTTTAGTGGTAATAATCACGATTTGTCCCTCAATGTTGGCAGATGCTTCCCCTTTACCGCTATCTTGACATCGTCAGCATATGCGACAACATGACAACCACGTGCTTCTAGAGATAGCAGCATTGAATTCAGTGCCAGGTTCCAAAAGAGCGAAAGAACACCTCCCTGTGGTGTGCCCCTGTTGACAAAACGAGATATGACGGACGCTCCCGATTCAGATGTTATACGTCTATTGGCAAGTAGGTTTTCCATCATTAAAACGATCCCACGCTTTTCTCCCAGACAAGGCAATGCCAAATTATCTAGTCTGGGATGACATTATTAAAAGCCCCCTCTATATCAAGAAAGGCCACCACAGTGTACTCCTTTACCGAAAGCTATCTCTCGATGGTACCAACGAGCTCATGAAGAATTGTTTCCGTTGATCTACCCTTGCTGTATGCATGTTGCTTTGTCGAAAGCAACCTCGGGTCAATAACTCTACGCAAATATGAGTCATTCATTCGTTCCATTGTCTTTAACAAAAAAGAAGACAGACTTATTGGTCTGAAATCCTTCTAAGCTGTGTGGGAACTTTCCCCAGTAGATTTTTTTTTTTTAAATAAAAAACCGCCAAAAAATGGGCAAAACTTTGATGAAGATTTTGTAAGAAACAGTTCCAATGATTCAAAAACGGACTTTACTATTGAAATCAGAATGCCTTAATTATGTAGAAATGATGGTTTGACAAAGTTTTAATTTTTTGTAACGCAGTGTTATCCTTTTAGTTAAAATTTTAATTTTTGGCGATTTTTGACAAAATATTTATGTAGATTAGCTTTTTATTATAATACCATTTTTTTAAAATAAATTATTTTTTGAATGAAATGTAATGGTGACAAACGCACATGTACGTAGCTACTCTGACAAAAATACTTTTGTGCTATTAAAAACATTATATTTTCCTTTTTCGCATTACTTTTTAAAAGTAAATTTTCAATATAATTTTTAAAGTTATTTAAGTAAAAAATGTATTCCTTAAAATAAAATCGGCCTAACAAAATTTAGCAGGTACTGCTTAAAAAATGTTTTAAAAACATAGATGGTTTTGTCGGTGCAGCGACATATGAAGCAATGTAGGGTACAGAGGGGCACATTCTCTACTTTTTTTAAGTGCTGTAAAACCTAAACCAGAAGATGTTTTTCCTGAATTCCTTTTGATTTAAGAAGCTACCTATTTAAGCTTTTAAATTTATAATCTGGATTTTTTTTTGTTTGGCTTCGTTAATGCGCCAAGAGGGGTGGACACAATCGTCAAGAAACAAAATTTCTAGAAATTCGTTAACAATTTCATTGTTTTGAAAAATTATTATTAAAAACATAATTTTATAAAAAAAAAAAAACATAATTTTGTTAAAAAATCACAAAAAAATACACTACCCATGGAGGACATTCGCCAGCAAACTACCCCATTCTAAGTGCGTAAAAGTGATTAAAAATATTATTAAAATTATTTATTTAATTTAGAAAAATTTATTACATTATTTATTTAAATTAGACATTATTCATTAGTTGACAAAATTAAACTGACTATGCTTTTTCTTATTTGGGCTCTTTTATAGTCTTTTAAAAATAACGGATAACATAGCTTTTAAGTAATTCAATAAGTAACGATAATTTAGTAAATAGTAGTAAGTAATAAAATATAATAAATTAGTATAAAGAAAACAGAAGATAATTATGTGAAGACAGATTTAGATAAATAATATAAATTATGAGCTGCAAAGTAAGTAGTAATCAAGAGAGGAGAGAGGGAGAGTAGATATTATTAGGGATATTCATATTATATAACTCCATGGGGTACTTACATCATCGGCGAATCAATCGCATGGAGTACATTCGTCGTCAGCTAAAGTGCCCAATGGGGTACATTCGGCCGTAAAACTGCCCATCCTAAATCTTGCAAATGTGCCCCAAAAGCGAGCGCTCACAAAAAAAATGAAAAATTTTACACTTAACTATTACTTATTAAAACAAACTCATTGCATTTCTTTTAATGGATAGTAACGGATTACCACAATGAGCAATATATTTGTAACTCACAAAATCAGAATTTATTACAAAATAATATTTTAATATAATATTTTTTTAAAAAATATAAAATATACAAAAACACATCTGTCCATTATCACGTTAAAAGTAAAACGGTCAAAGTTCATAGTGTGAAAGATGGTTGATAAGTACACATTTGACTTATTTGTCACAATTTGTTACCTCTCGTTGTTTAAGAGATAAGTGGGGTTGGCGAATGTGCCCCTCTCTTCCCTATCTTTTCTTTGCAGTTTTTTGTTAGTTTGAAATTTAATCAACGGCTTGCTTATATGCTTGTAAAGGCAGTGCAGTTGCATGAATTGAAAGTGTTGTAAAAGCACAACGAATATAACATATTTTTATGTACTATGTATCCCTTTGTTACCACGATTCCTAAAAAGTTTCCTTAATAGATATTACATACACAGTACCAAACGTATGAGGAACAGAGAAGCAAGCCGATTGAAAATGTTCGGTAGCGGCTGAAGAGGGGGCGCTAATTGGCTGTGCGCAAAATGTTTTCAGAATGGCGGGGCTGAAAAATAAATTCATCTGGGAGCTGACGCTCCCAATTCAGACGTTTTACGAATATTACTCGTATTAAGAAGATTTTGCACCATTAAAACGATCCCACGCTTCACTACCAGACCAGACAATGCCAAAATTATGGAATCGATGACATTATCAAAAAAGACCACAATGGTGTACTCCTTTACCGAAAGCGATCTCTCGATGGTACCAACGAGTTCATGAAGAGCAGTTTCCGTTGATCTACCCTTGCAGAATGCATATTGCCTAATCAAAAGCAACCTCGGGTCAACCATTATGAGCAATATGATCGTCTTCTCATAACTTAGGAGCTGTGTGGGAATTTTTTCCAAGCCTTTGGAGTAAAAACGACTCTGGTATCCCTCCGTCTCAAAGGAATACAAGACCAGTTTAATGCATGCCGTGTAGTGATTATACAGCCAAGAGGCTATATATTCCGACACTTGCTGCATCTCAACAAGGATTATACCATCAAGTCCATATGATTTGTAGGACCTAAAGCTTTTAATCGCCCAGATGAATGTTAGCATATTAATTATTTCCGAAGAAATTTCAGATGCTTGGGCGTTACAACGTTCCAAAGCCTGAAACTGCGTCTTCGAATTGCACAGAAAATGCTTGTTTAGAAGAAGAGCCAGCGACAACCCACTTGAAGTAGACCACACCCTATTAGGATCCTTTATGTATCCCAGGGTGCAAGAAGAAGAATCCAGAACTTTGCGCAGCCTGGATGCCTCAGAGCCGTCTTATATTTTCTCTACCATCCTCTCCACCACCGTGTTATTGGCTTCGTCCTCCGTGTTATCATGGAGATCGCATTCCTCCCCAGATTCGGTTTCGAATAATCCAGATATGTGTCCCATCGGCTCTTAATCAGAGGCAACAAAACTCCCCATGGGCTTCGACCCGAATGTCACCCACTGTAACATTAGCTTTGTCTTCCGTGTTATCACAGAGGTCGCAATTGTTACCAGTTTCGTTTTTAAAAATGTCTGATGTATCTCCCGTTAGCCTAGAATCGGTGGCAATACTGATTGGAGCACAGCATAACTGCAGGGGAGCTCACCTGAATATCAACCTATTCCATATACTCCTCACCAGCCGACTTTGTCACTGTCATGGCTGCGTTCAAAATAGGCTTCTGGTCGTCCTTGTAGACATTGACTCTTATATAAATTTAGACAAATTTAGCAATACCGTCATTCCTGGGCAAAAGCGAAAGTGATTCCTCATTAACCAAGATCATTGCTTGAGGAGAGCGGCCTCCATCTCACCCAATCTGGCAATTCAGAGTTGGAAAGTCAGGATTGCAGACCCTGATTATTTTCAGTGTCACATGTAGCCATCGGAATCCATGCATGAGCTCTGGGCTGCGACGGGATATCATATTGCTCACGGCTTCTGGCCATAACTCTCCCACTTGGCTAATAGGAACCTTTAACATGGCTGCTGATCTTTGACCAAGAGCTCGTTGCTTTTACTTACCCTTGATACCAACCTGCGTTGATAGCAGTAGGGAGAAACTCAGGCATAGTCTCAAGGAGCCTAAAGCAGATTTCATTTAATTGAGTTTCCAGCAAACTCCACAAGTCACTTGGGATACTACAATCCCTATTCCCCCTGTTGATGACAGCCATAACAGAACTGCCTTTTACCACCTCCCTAAAAGACTGAGTCCACACGTTTCCGGTCACCTTAGACCTCTTAGGTAAAGGTTTCTCGCCTGGCGAGCGAAACCATTTACCAGACTTCGATGACGAGGCCAAAACAGTGACTTGTTTGTCAGATGCGCGCGTTGCCGAAAGTTTGTCCTGTTCTTCAATAATTTCCTTCGCCTATAATAGCGATGCATTCACACGTTCGGAGAGCGTCACACTGTGGACCAAATGATTATTCTAGCGTGCAAGAGAGTATAAAAAAAATTTCGACAGTATCAGGTAAGAATGAAAAAGCGGAAAAATGTTTGGAATGGTGCCACTGAACATTCCATAGTGCCAAAAATTACACTATTGTGCCACATTTCGCAACAGTGATTTTTATAATATCCCAACAAAAACTTTACTTACCAAGTAATTAACTTAAGGGGTTAGCAAAAATATGAGTAACTAGTTACCTTCAATGTTCATTAAGGGTGGGATAGTGTTGTGTGAGATTTTAAGCAGCAATATTTGGAAGCGCTAGAACCGCTCATTTTGTGAGGTTGGTAAAAAAAGTGTATGAGCCAAAAAATGGGGGAGGTCGGATAGGATCTAGGGGTCGCTCATCGGGGTCAAAGTTGGGCGTAGAGGGGAAAAAATCCACAAAAAGCCCCAAAACTCCCCTGATTTTGCTCCTAGAGGGTTCAAATGTGAGACCGGCCCCCATTACTTTTCCCCCCTGAACACTTTTGCCAAACAAACCTAAGCCCTATCTCCAATCCCTAAGGGGGGTCCCATACAAAGGTTCAATTTTTAAAAAATTTTCCTTCTACCGCTCTAGCTGTCCTAAAAGTCACCCTAGAGGAATCAAATGTATGACCGACCCCCAATATTTTTTCAACCCCAACATTTTCTTAGAACATACCTACCCCCTATCTTCAATCCTTAGGGTGGTCCCCATACATTTTTTTATTTTTTCTTAAATTGTCATATTAAATCAGCTCCTACCGGTCCAATGGTGCCTCCTAGAGGGGTCATTATCAAGACCAACCCCCATTAATTTTTAGCCCCCAACACTTCTTCTGAACATACCAATTCCATATCTCCAATTCCTAAGGGGTCTCCCACACAAAACGACATTTTTGTAAATCTTGCTCCCACCGCTCTAACTATCGCAGGGGTGACCCTAGAGAAGTTAAATGTGTGACCGACTCCCAATATTTGTTCAGCCCCAACATTTTCCCCAAACAAACCTACCCTCTATTTTTAAGCCTTAAGGGTGTCCCCACACATTTTTTTTTTTAATTTTTTTTTTTTTTTAATTTGCGCCTGACCCCCATTAATTTTTTGCCCCCTACATTTTTTCTGAACATACCTACGCCGTATTTCCACTTTGTAGGGGTGCTCCCCTGGGGAAAACTAAGTGTTTGAAACCAAATTCGGCAAAACGTCTGGACCAGGAGTGCTAATGTTTGCGCGTTTTAAAGAGCAGTGGGAAAATATAAAAGACAAACCATACAGTCTTGGCCTATAAGATGAGGAAGTGGCAGGCAACATACCAGCTCAAGTCCAAACTGACATCAAGTTGTTTTATTGGGCTCAAATAAAAGAAAAGCAACCCAGAGACGACTACAAGGAGTTTCTTGAAATTGTTTTATTATACCTTGGCGAAAATATTCCTAATAAGCATTTTTGCCCACCAGGACCCATCAGTCATGCTCGATGGATGGCAAAAGGCATATATTGCCTAAAAATGTTTTTGTTCCGAAAATATATCGGTTTGGCCAAAAAAGAATTAAATGCACTTCTTGATGTGACCGTTTTCATCATAACAATTTACGTAAAAGCTTGGTTTAGCGCTACCAAAGCAATAGAAGCTCCAAATAATGATTTGATTTTTTTGAAAGCGATTGCCAATTATGCTTCAATTGATAAGATTCTGTCGCAACGATTGGTCAAGAGATTCTGTGGACATCTCTGGTATCTCAGTGGCGAAGCTGTTGCTCTCGCACTATTTGATCCGAATATCTCTTGTGAAATAAAACGAAAAATGTCAAATGCAATTCGTATATTTGAAGAAGAGAAAGAGGAATTGGAGGAAGAGTTATCTGACGATGAGATGGACGAATCGTCTAACGAAGATAGCGAGGAAGAAGAAGACGATGATATCGGGGAAGAAAATGCCTCAGAGGATAGCGGCGACAGTGGCAACAAGGAATCCAAAATTTTTTGCACGCTTCGGAATAACAACAAATTTCATTGCTTCCGATCCAAATACTTGGGAAAATCGTCAGGACTACCAGCGAGCGCTGCAAATATTATGTAAATTACATGTTGTCAACGACGCTGCCGAAAGAGGCGTAAAATTAATAGAAGACTATAACAACGTGTTGTGCCGTAACGAGGAGGAAAAAATAGTTTTGCTTCAGGTCGTGGCCGAAAATCGGAAACAATATCCATCACACGATAAAAATAAATTAATTTGATTTATAGTTATATTATTTATCATTTTTTATTATTTTCAAGTTAAAAAAAATATTTTTTTACGCTTAACAAAAGTTACTATTAAATTACAAATTAAAGACCTCGGTTTTCTCGATAAAATAAATAAAAAAATTGTTGGGTAACACCTTGAAGATAGAGGGTAGGTATGTTTGAAGAAAATGTTTTGGCTAAAAAAAATATATGGGCAGGTCATACATTTGACTTCTCTACATACATTACTAATTTAGTTTTCCCCAGGGGAGCACCCCTACAAAGTGGAAATACGGCGTAGGTATGCTCAGAAAAAATGTAGGGGGCAAAAATTAATGGGGGTCAGTCTGCATTTCCCGTCCCTAAAAGGCACAGTGGGAGCGGTAGGCTCGAATTTTATAAAAAAAAATTTTAAAAAAAATGTGTGGGGACACCCTTAAGGCTTAAAAATAGAGGGTAGGTTTGTTTGGGGAAAATGTTGGGGCTGAAAAAATATTGGAGGTCGGTCACACATTTAAGCAAGTTTTACAAAAATGTCATTTTGTGTGGGAGACCCCTTAGGAATTGGAGATATGGAATTGGTATGTTCAGAAGAAGTGTTGGGGGCTAAAAATCAATGGGGGTTGGTCTTGATAATGACCCCTCTAGGAGGCACCATTGGACCGGTAGGAGCTGATTTAATATGACAGTTTAAGAAAAGTTAAAAAATAATGTATGGGGACCACCTTAAGGATTGAAGATAGGGGGTAGGTATGTTCTAAGAAAATGTTGGGGTTGAAAAAATTTTGGCGGTCGGTCATACATTTGATTCCTCTAGGGTGACTTCTAGGACAGCTAGAGCGGTAGGAGCAAGGTTTTTTAAAAATTTAACCTTTGCATGGGACCCCCCTTAGGGATTGGAGATAGGGCTTAGGTGTGTTTGGCAAAAGTGTTCAGGGGGAAAAAATAATGGGGGCCGGTCTCACATTCGACCCCTCTAGGAGCAAAACCAGGGGAGTTTTGGGCCTTTTTGTGGATTTTTCCCCTCTACGCCCAACTTTGACCCCGATGAGCGACCCCTAGATCCTATCCGATCTGCCCCATTTTTTGGCCCATGCATATTTTGTACGAACCTCACAAAATGAGCGGTTCTAGCGTGTCGAAATCGAAAACTCGTGCACTATCCCACCCCTAATGTTCATTACTTTAACACATTGATGTCATTGGAGGTAACCACATTTAGCCTTTTTTGGCGCAATGCTAATGGTAATTAGTAGTAGTCTAAGCCATTACCACGTAAGCGAGGCAGGAAGGGGTACCCATTACCCAGTTTTTGCTGGGTGATTATCCCCTTACATTAATTGCCTGATCGGTGCACATAAATCCCAATCGGAAATTGTGAAAGCCTTTTAGAAAATTAGAAACTCCAAAACATTCTAAACTAAAATTCAAACCAAAAATTTCAGAAAAGTTTAGTTGAAATTGTAAAATTCTTACATTTGGGGGCATGTCACAGACTCAATTCCGTTCGGATTTGAAAAAGTGGTTTACTCGTAAAACGCAAAACGAATATTATTTTTTTCGGAATGAAATCACTTTCAAAAATCAAAGTGGAATTGAATTGCATAAAAGTGGTTTTATTCCGAAAAAAATATCCGCTTTGCGTTTTACGAGTAAGCCACTTATTCCACTTCCGTACGGAATTGAGTCTGTGACATGCCCCTTGAAATCATGTATTCAAATGGAACGGCATTGGCGGAGGCTTTTAAAATTCTAACTTTAAGGAAATAAGGTATATGCAAAATCGGCTAAACATTATGCCGCCGATTGGGAGATAATATCAGCCGCACCGATCGGCTTGAATCTCTAAGGAGAAGGTGGCTAAATGGTAAGGAAAATAATAAAAGATGCACGGAATGGATAGG
Source organism: Pegoplata infirma (assembly GCA_963921195.1). Taxonomy (NCBI): domain Eukaryota; kingdom Metazoa; phylum Arthropoda; class Insecta; order Diptera; family Anthomyiidae; genus Pegoplata; species Pegoplata infirma. Next base: position 76,275 of record CAWUER010000393.1, on the reverse strand, counting down.
AGAAAGGAGCGCATTTATAAAACTAAGACACCTAACACTTTTGCTTAAAATGTTGCTGTAGCTGTTGCATCATTCTTCATCTATATTATCATAGTCAGTCAGTACATGTGTTAAGGAGTGCTTGTTGTTGCTGTTCTTGTTTTAAAAATTTGTTACGATTTCTGTCACTTTTCTTATGCTGGTACTTTATCACAACACAAATTGTTGTTGCACTTGTTGTCGTTACGGTTTGTTTTTGTTGTAGCACCCCCTTATCAATATATTTAATTTTCTTGTTCCATTTCTTTTGTCTTCTCGCTGCAGTTTGCCAGTTCACTTTTTGAAATAGGAGTCACAAATACTTACAAACATTCACAATTTGTATATAAACGTATGCAAAGCATCTGGATACGGATAATGTAACATAAGTTTGCAAATATCGCGTTTTATGTTCTTTGTTAGTAAAAAATTCTATATGCACCCGCATATATGCATCCCTGTGCAAATAAATTACTAAAACTATAACAATGAACACTAGGGTGGTGCGTATTCCAACAAAGTGCTCAGATCAACTATTAATAGTGCGGAAAAGTTGCTACAAGATAATACAAGCATTTTTAAACCAAATTGATAAAAATTGGTCTATATCTTCTGTTCGCACATCGCTACTCAAAATTTGGATTTTTGAACAAATGGACATTCATATGTACAGTGTATCACAAAAGTATTTTGCCTATGCAAAATATAATGAAATTTCATAAAAAAAACGCTGTAAAAAAATATTTATTTTAAAAAATAAATATATGTTTTACTAGCTGTTTTGCACCCGGCGTTGCCCGGGTTGAAAAAAAAATTTATGTAATGAATGAGTTTTTTATTATCATTTTATCTACTTCTTCGTGGCTTTTCACTAATGAATATAAACCAGTAGCGGTGTTCTATAACTCTCGAATCGAAAGATTTCTCACATGAAACAGGAAAAACGAAATAGAAACATCGTGAATCAGCACAAAAACTGACTTTTCGCATTCGACTGTTTCTGTAATTTTGTTATGCGGAAACTTTCTGTCAAATATGATTTTTTTCAAAATTATTGGAAAGATGCGAGAAAAACTGTTTCTGTAAACCAATTGATCGAAAAATTTTGAAGTTGAAGTGTCAAAATCACTCACATATAAAAATGGTGCGATATTTCGTAAATTAAACAACTTTTGAGTTATAATAAATAAAAAACAATAGAGGTATTCAGAGTCTTGTTGCCACCCCTGGCAATGTAGCAAAAGAGTACTTGTATCAAAAAATACATGTATTTTGAAAAGTAATTTCGAAAAGTGCTCTTTTACCACCAGTGCCAGGGCTGGCAAGCAAGACTCTGAATACCACTAATATTTTTTTCAAGAAAATACTATCAACTAATATTATTAATGATACACTACACATTATTTTCATAATTTAATTTATTATTTCATTTTTGTTTGCCAATGTTATGTTTAAAAAAAATGTGAAATTGCGTTTTTTTGTTGTGATTTTTATTATTTTCTCGCCTTATTTACCTTTTTGACAGCTGATTTGGAATATTCCAATAAAAATGCTGCCGTTTTCGCATTGATATACAGAAACAACTTTTTTTCCAGAATCGAGAAACGATGGAATTTTTTGTTTCATACTTTTCGATGCGAAAACTTTTCGCATAAATTACAGAACACCCCCACAGGGATGTTAAATGGGGTTTTCAATTTTGTACCAACTTTCAAAAAAAATTGTACTTTTTGGACCCTCACGGTACCATTTTTTTTTAAGTAATAAAAACTTAACTAAAACAAATGAGAGTGTGAATTCGTTTGTACTAAATCTTGTACACAACCCCCCCCCCCCCCCCCCCTCCAAAGAAAACAAAACATTTTTCAGGGGCGTTTATGAACAATTTCTTGAAATCTATTCTGCGGAAAAGTGTCTCATTGTCCGATATTTTAAAAAAAAATCTCAGAATTCTAGAATTTTTCGATAGGAAAAATGTATCTGAGTGTGTAAACACGAAAAATGTATCAAGATCTTAGAATTCTTCTAAAGATGAAAGGTGTCAAAATCTGCAATTAATAATATCTTCATTAATTGTCTATAAATAACTGACTGATTCTTCTGTGGAAAATTCTGAGACTTTTTGTTTGGTAAAAGAGAGTAATTTTTTTCTCAAGTGTCTAAGTAATTCTGATAACTTTCCTTTTTTTGTAATTTTTTTTATTTGATAACTTCTTTAAACTGTTTTAAAACAACTAAAAAAAGTGTATCATTTATGGTGTACATCGGTCTAGCATTAGTACTTTTGTGAGCATTTTTTTAAAGTAAAGAAAAATGTTGGGGTCTTTTTCCGATATTTCGATAAGTTATAAATAAATTGGAAATTTTAAAATTGTACCAAATGAGTCGCGGTTAGTGTTGTCAGTCGATTAAGAATAATTCGATTAATCGATCAAATAAAACCCAACTCTTGTTCGAATAATTAAAAAATGACGATTTTCGAATAACGAATAAATCGATTAATTAATGTCGATTAATCGAACAATTTTTTTTAATTAAAAAATTAAATAAATGCTAAGAATTTAATTTATTCTCATAAATTTTGAAAGATTTTATACAAAATGTAGGAAAGTTAAAATTTTGTAGCCATAGCCCTGGATAGCACATCCATTATAGAATTAGGAAAAATTAATAATTCTTTTGCATCAGACTTACTAAAACGTATTAAAATAAGAATTAATGAGAGACGTATAAAAATGTTAAATACGGTAACAATTTTTCTAAATTCTGGAAATTTTCCGAGCAATGAAAGTTTCTTATAATATTCTCCAAAAAGCGAAACAAAATAATATGCAAATGAATTATACTTCAGATTATTTTATGTTGAAAGTAAACACAATAATTCAGATAAAAGTATTGAAATAGAGGAAGTTATTAGTAATGAAAATAATAATCTTTTATGCGAGTTAAATAATTCAATTTAAAGTACATATTAAAAATTCAGAAAATAAAAAGGACTTCAGCGATATATCAGACGATATGGTATATTTGGGAAAATCTGAAAAAAGAACAGAAAAATTAGATAAACTTTTGTATGCTCTTCTTACTACATCACCTACTTCAACAATTAGCGAAAGAATCGTTTGAAAGCAAAAAAATTGAGTCAACTTTTATTTTTAAAAGATTATTTATTAAGAACAACTTAAATTGTCTTATTTGACAAAAATTAAAATCATTTATGATATATTTTGTCTGAATTCTTCAAATAATAATTTGTATTTGAATTATTTCTCAACAAGTATTAAAATCGACATCCGTTACTTAAAAGTGATCTCAGTTATTCAATTTTTAAGTTTTTTTAACTTTTAAATATTTTATTTTTAAGTTTTTTATGCATTTTTTCGTTAATAAAAATTTTAACTTTCTTATTTTAAGTTATTTTATATGAATTGTTTATTTTTTTTTGTTAATAAAAATATTTTTTAAAATAATTTTTTTATTCGTTATTCTCTTCGATTAATCGAATAAATTTTGATCTTTAATCGTTTGATCGAACGAGGAAAAACAATTATTTGAATTATTCGAACAAAGTTGAAAGTCGAACAATTGACAACTCTAGTCGCGGTAGTACCACGGTACTTTTGAAGGTCAAAATGTACCAAAAAAAGTACAATTGTACCAACTTTAACATCCCTGATATAAACCTATTCATGAGGTTAGGTCGATTTTATTTTTCGATTTTTCTTAGCGTCGGGAACATGGTGTGTACGTGTTCCTCCGTCATGGGAACAAACCTAATATTAATAGGCCTTTTTTGTTGGCAAACTTAGATTGTTAACATGCATCAAAACGAAAAAAAAAAAAACGAAACATTAACTTCCATAAATTTCTCAATTTAATTTAGCATCGTTTGGAATAGTTTTGTAAAATATTACACATTTTCGACGAAATATTGATAAAATTAGTTTATTAAATGCAATTTAGCTTGAAAGCAACACAAAACATTTATCTTTTTTATTAATACCAAAGAGAGCCATTAACAATAAGAGAATCATTCACAATGTATGCAAGTTAATTTTTAACTTCTAGAATTTTGAGCGTTAACACTAATGTGAACTTTGTATGGTAGAACACTGATAATTATGCCAACAAAAAACGCCTAATGTATTTATTTAATAGCTTTTCAAAGGAACCTATATTCCATCCTCGGTTAGCACTTTATGAAGTGAAAACATCAATAAAGACATAACTTTCACTGTAGTTCAAGTGGGTGTGGCATTTAACGCAATTAGTTAAATTTTGATCTCATGTGACCTATAGTTCCCCTATTGGTTAGCACGTGGAGAAAATTGCAACTAAATTTGCTCAGCAGACATAACTCTCACTAAAGTACAAAGGGGCGTGCCATTATATGCCTTTTTATCAAAAATATTGGCTATATCACTATTTGTGTTGGAAATTTCATTGAAATCGGCTCAACTGTTTTCAGGTTATGATATAGCAAATAGTTCGCGTTCAGTTAGTTCTAACAGTAGTGTTTAAAGGAGTTGGTTAAGCCGTTTTTGCATGATAGCAAATAAGCCAGAAATAGCGTTCTGTATATTACAAATTGACGTGGAATTTTACTCTCATTTGCCTAATCACGGGCTAATATGGCATATCGTTCAACAGGAAAAAAATATTTTTTAATTTAATACAAAGGGGTGCGGCATTTTATGCCCCTTTTCCCGATCGCCACGGTGATACCATCTGTAATGAAATTTAATTAAAATTTGTTCACCGTTAGCGCGTGTGTACGGATCGGGCAGAAATAAATTTCAATGTATTACAAAGGGACGTGGCAATTCACGCCTTTGTATGGTCGTGTCTATAGTTTCCGCCTCAATAAGTACTAACTGTGGTGAATATTATGATAACCGTTTAAAATGATTACGGAAAGGCAGAATGAACTTTCAGTACATTGCAAAAGGCGTGGCAGTTGCTACATACTAAAGTGCCCGCCTCTGTTAGTACTATCTATGGAAAAAATTTTGTTAAAATCGGTTTAGTCGTTTAAGCGTTATTAAGGAACAGGCAGAAGCACTTTCAGTATAGTACAAAGGAGCGTGTCAATTTACGCCCCTTTGTCCAAACGCGCTCTATTTTAATCTATAGTTCCCGCCTCGGTAAGTACTTACTATCTGTGGTAAAAATTTCATTCTAATCGCTTTAGCAGTTTATGCTAAATTACAGAACAGACAGAAATAGCGTTCAATTAAATAAAAAAGGGAGTGATATTTTATTTCTTTTAAATCGGTATGGTCGTTTAAGCATGATTACGGAACATATAGAAAAAACTTTCAGTATAGTAAAAAGGGGCGTGACATTTTCCGCCCCTTTGTCCAAACGCGCTCTATTATAATTTCTAGTTTCCGGCTCGGTTAGTACTATCTTTGGTAAAAACTTCATTAAAATCGGTTCAGCCGTTTATGCGTGATTGAGAAACAGAAAGAAATAACTTTCGATGTAATACAAAGGGGCGTGGCATTTTACCCCTTTCTTCGATCGCCTTCTATTGTGGAGCATACTTTTCGCTTCGCTTAATACTATCTGTAGTTAAAATTTCATGAAAATCAGTTCAGCCGTTTAAGCGTAATTGCGGAAAAAGCAGAAAATGCTTTCAGTCTAACAAAAAGGGGCGTGGCATTTTACGCCCCTTTTTTTGATCACCCTCTATTGTGGCTCATAGTTTTCGCATCGGTTTGTACTATCTGTGGTAAAAATTTCAGTGAAATCGGTTAAATCACTTTTCAGTGATTGCGGAACATGCTGACATAGTTTCTGTATAGTACAAAGGGGCGTGGCATTTTACGCCCATTTTTCCGATCGCGGATATTTCTGGCCTATAGTTCCCGCCTCGGTTATTACTATCGGTGGTGAAAATTTCATGACCATCGGTTCAGCCGTTTTTCCGTTATTGCCGGACAGGCAGATATAGCTATAGCATAGTACAAAGGGGCGTGGCATTTTACGCCCCTTTGTCCGATCGCTGTCGCTTTTGACCTATAGTTCCCGCCTTGGTTAGTACTATCTGTGGTGAAAATTTCATGAAAATCGGTTCAGCCGTTTTTCCGTTATTGGAAAGGTATATATAGCTTTAGCATGGTACAAAGGGGCGTGGCATTTTACGCCCCTTTGTCCGATCGTGGTCGCTTATGGCCTATAGTTCCCGCCTCGGTTAGTACTACCTGTGGTGAAAATTTCATGAAAATCGGTTAAGCCGTTCTGTACTTATTGCGGAACAGACAGACAGAGAGACAGACAAGGATTGCATATCCCAGCAAAACTTAGATTACCAAATAAGGTATAAAATAAGGTATAGGATCTCTTATTTTATACATTGCAGCATTGATGATTTTAACAGGTGATGAGACTCAAAGTAATGCATCCACATTATCACAAAGAATACCAGTAAGGTATAAAATAAGTCATAAATTTATAACGAAGAATACGAGTAAGGTTTAAAATATATGATATTTTATAGGCTACGAGAAATCCCTATTTCCCTATTAATATTATAAATCTGATTGTTGGTTTGTCTGTCTGTCTGTCTTTCTGTCTGTCTGTCTGTCTGTCTGTCTGTCTGTCTGTCTGTCTGTCTGTCTGTCTGTCTGTTCCGCAATAAATACAGAACGGCTTAACCGATTTTCATGAAATTTTCACCACAGATAGTACTAACCGAGGCGGGAACTATAGGCCACAAGCGAACGCGATCGGACAAATGGGCGTAAAATGCCACGCCCCTTTGTACCATGCTAAAGCTATATCTGCCTGTCAGACAATAACGGAAAAACGACTGAACCGATTTTCATGAAAGTTTCACTACAGATAGTACTAACCAAGGCGGGAACTATAGGCCATAAGCGACCGCGATCGGAAAAAGGGGCGTAAGATGCCACGCCCCTTTGTACCATGCTAAAGCTACATCTGCCTGTCCGGCAATAACGGAAAAACGGCTGAACCAATTTTCATGGAATTTTCACCACAGATAGTACTAACCGAGGCGGGAACTATAGGCATTAAGCGACCGCGATTGGACAAAGGGGCGTAAAATGCCACGCCCCTTTCTACCATGCTAAAGCTATATCTGCCTAGCAGACAATAACGGAAAAACGGCTGAACCGATTTTCATGAAATTTTCACCACATATAGTACTAACCGAGGCGGGAACTATAGGCCATAAGCGACCGTGATCGGAAAAAGGGGCGTAAAATGCCACGCCCCTTTGTACCATGCTAAAGCTATATCTGCCTGTCCGGCAATAACGGAAAAACGGCTGAACCGATTTTCATGAAATTTTCACCACATATAGTACTAACCGAGGCGGGAACTATAGGCCATAAGCGACCGCGATCGGAAAAAGGGGCGTAAAATGACACGCCCCTTTGTACCATGCTAGAGCTTTATCTGCCTGTCCGGCAATAACGGAAAAACGGCTAAACCGATTTTCATGAAATTTTCACCACCGATAGTACAAACCGAGGCGGGAACTATAGTTCAGAAAAAATGGGCGTAAAATGCCACCTTTGTACTAAACAGAAACTATGTCTGCCTGTTCCGCAATCACTGAAACTGATTTAACCGATTTCACAGAAATTTTTACCACAGATACTACTAACCGAGGCGAAAACTATGAGCCACAATAGAGGGCGATCGAAAAAAGGGGCGTAAAATGCCACGCACATTTTTGTTACACTGAAAGCTATTTCTGCCTTTTCCGCAATTACGCTTAAACATCTAACTTGATTTTTATGAAATTTTCACCACAGATATTATTAACCGAAGCGAAAAGTATGATCCACAATAAAGGGCGATCAAAGAAAGGGGGCGTAAAATTCCACGCCCCTTTGTATTACATTGAAAGTTATTTCTTCCTGTTTCGCAATCACGCATAAACGGCGGAACCAATTTTAATGAAGTTTTTACCAAAGATAGTAAGTTCTAACCGAGCCGGAAACTAAAAATTATAATAGAAATAATGTCGCGCCCCTTTTTACTATACTGAAAGTTTTTTCTGCATGTTCCGTAATCATGCTTAAACAACGATACCGATTTAAAAAAATAAATAAAATAGCACGCCCCTTTTTATTTAATTGAACGCTATTTCTGCCTGTTCCGTAATCTAGCATAAACTGCTAAACCGATAGCATGAAATTTTTACCACAGATAGTAAGTACTTACCTAGGCGGGAACCATAGAGAAACATAGAGGCGAAGGTGAAAGAAAAAACAATATTGCTAACTTTTTCTAATTTCTCACGCGTACGTTGTCGATGTGAATTCACCACACAATACATGTTTACAAGTCGTACTTTGACAACAAATACATGCATACAAGTTGTACTTTGACAACTTAGTTTTTGACACCTTCGCCTCTATGTATACTCTATGGCGAGAACGATTAAAATAGAGCGCGTTTGGACAAAGGGGCGTAAATTGACACGCGCCTTTGTACTATACTGAAAGTGTTTCTGACTGTTCCTTAATAACGTTAAAACGACTAAACCGATTTTAACAACATTTTTTCCATAGATAGTACTAACAGAGGCGGGCACTTTAGTATGTGTCAACTGCCACGCCTTTTGCAATGTACTGAAAGTTTATTCTGCCTTTCCATAATCACGTTTAAACGGTTATTATAATTTTTACGACAGTTAGTTAGTACTTATTGAGGCGGAAACTATAGACACGTCCAGACAGAGGCGTGAATTGCCACGTCCCTTTGCAATACATTTAAATTTATTTCGGCCCGATCCGTACACACGCGTTGACGGTGAAACCAATTTTAATTAAATTTTCACCACAGATGGTATTTACCGTGGCGATCGGGAAACGGGGCTTAAAATGCCGCACCCCTTTGTATTAAATTAAAAAATATTTTTTCCTGTTAAACGATATGCCATATTAGCCCGCGATTAGACAAATGGGAGTAAAATGCCACGTCAATTTGTTATATACAGAACGCTATTCCAACTCCTATAAACACTACTGTTAGAACTAACTGAGTGCGAATTATTTGCTATATCAGAACCTGAAAACAGTTGAGCCAATTTAAATGAAATTTCCAACACAAATTGTGATATAGCCAATATTAAACAGCAATTGATAAAAAGGCATATAATGGCACGCATCTTTGTACTTTAGTAAGAGTTATGTCTGCTGAGAAAATTTAGTTGCAATTTTCTTCACGTGCTAATCAATAGGGGAACTATTTTGGTCTCATGTGACCTATATCACATGAGACCAAAATTGAACTAAATGCGTTAAGTGCCACACCCACTTCAACTACAGTGAAAGTTTTGCCTTTATTGATGTTTTCACTACATAAAGTTCTAACCGCGGAGGGAACTATAGGTTCCTTTTAAAAGCCATTAATGAAATACATTAATATTAGGTTTGTTCCCATGACGGAGGAACACTTACACACCATGTTCCCGACGCTAAGCAAAATCGAAAAAAAATCGATCAAACCTCATGAGTAGGTTTATATTCACCAGTGAAAAGTCACAAAGAAGTAAATAAATTGACTAATAAAAAACTCATTCATTACATAATATTTTTTTAACCCGGGCAACGCCGGGTGCAAAACAGCTAGTAAAATAATATAGCATACCAGAAGATAATATATAAGATGTTACAAGTAGTGAAAAAGTAATTTTGTATTAAATTTACTCACGTGATTGTAAGTGAGTGTAAGTAGATAAAATATGCTCGTGAGTGTGTGTCGTTAGAAATTTCCTGTCGTGAGCCCATCTCTAGTTTAAACTTATGCATTTTTTTATAAAATAATTATTTTTTATTTTATTGTAATGCATTATGCATCCAATTATAAATAATACATTATTTCAAACTTTCAAATAATACAAAATGTAACCTAATATATATAAGTCATCCATGATTTAATGTTTAGAAATAATAAATATGAAATACATTTTTTCCAATAATCATGCATTACGTAGCAAATTATTAGTAATGCATTATTTTTCACTTGAAAATAATACGTTGTGGAACAAATGTTTGGTAAGACATCATAAAATAATGCTACAAATAAGTAATATGCATTACCTAGTAATGTGTTATACAATCACTACCCATTACCAAAGTTTTGCTGGGATTAAATAAGAGAATATTAAACTTTAATTCTGTATTTTTAAACACTTCATTTTAATTTTTCATCCATGAGATTTTTAAGAAAATATCAAATTGTCACTGATTTTTCAGCTCACAAAAGTATTTTGCTTTTTTAATTTTACTATAAAATTTTTTTAATTTAATAAAAAAAAATACAATTTTAATATTTTGAATGGTATTTATTGTTAGCCAGAACTAATTCCAGACGTCTGGGCATTGATTCCACTAAATTCAAAAATTTTTGAAAAGGTATTTTGTACCATTCTAGTACCGATGCTTGTTTTAAAGTAGTTTTTATTGAAATATTGTGCTACAGAACTTTTTCGTCCAAATGAGCCCAAAGATTTTCGAAAGGATTCATGTCGGGACTTTGGGGTGGTGTTGCCAGATGTTTGGTGTTGTATAAAAACCTTTTATTCACTGATGCCAAATAGCGCGTTTTTTGAAACTCTCTTATGGTCTTTTGGCCTTCTTAGAAGCATATTTTTTTAAATACTTTTTTTATAAATGGCTCATTTTTGAACAGCCTTTTTTAAGAAAAACTATTTTAAAAAAAAATTGCTTCTAAGAAGGTCAAAAAATCCTAAGAGAATTCCAAAAAAAGCGCTAAATGGCATCAGTGCTTTTATTAAAGTCAAAAGCAGTGTGTTTTGGCTCATTATCACATTGGAAGTAAACCCCATTTCGCGATAGCCCCATTATTCACCACTGGCATGTTAATTTTTCCTCAAAAAGGGTAAATCTCTACTTGACTATCCACGGCTTTATCAATTAACACCAACTGGCCCATTTCAAGGCCGACATAAATTCCTAAATCATCAGAGAACCACCACCATGTTTTACCGTTGATTTTATATTTTTTATATTTAACGATTAATTTGACTTTCGCAAGACCATACGTCCTTCTTTACACCCAAAAATGTTAAATTTGGTTTCGTCACTGCATATTTGAGTTTTCCAAAACTTTATTGGGTCAGATGGACGACGTATGGTCTTGCGAAAGCCAAATAAATCCTTGAATATAAAAAATATTAGATTAACTGTACAACACGAAGGTGATTCTCTGGTGGTGTAGAGCTGTATGTAGGCCTTGAAATGGGCCAGTTGGTGTTTATTGATGAAATTTTGAGTAGTCATGTAGAGATTTATCCTTTTTAAGGAAAAATTAGCATGCCAGTGCTGAACAAATGGGGCTATTGCGAAGTGGGTTTTACTTTCAACGTGATAATGAGCCAAAACCAACAGCTTTTGACGTTAAAAAGTGGTGTTTATACAACACCAAACATCTGGCAACACCACCACTAAGTCCGGACATGGATCCTTTCGAAAATCTTTGGGCTCATTTGGACGAAAAAATCATGTAACACATCATTTCAATAAAAACTACTTTTAAACAAGCCTCGGAAATAGAATGGTACAAAATACATATTCAAAATTTTTTGAATTTAATGGAATCAATGCCCAGAAGTCTGGAATTAGTTCTGGCTAACAATAAATACCATTCAAAATATTAAAATTGTAATTTTTTTTATTAAATTAAAAAAATTACATAGTAAAATTAAAAAAGCAAAATACTTTTGTGAGCTGAAAAATCAGTGACTATTTGATATTTTCTTAAAAATCTCATGGATGAAAAATTAAAATGAAGTGTTTTAAAATACAGAATTAAAGTTTAATATTCTCTTATTTAATATGCAATAAAACATATATTTATTTTTAAAAATAAATATTTTTTTATAGCGTTTTTTATTAAATTTCGTTATATTTTGCATAGGCAAAATACTTTTGTGATACACTGTATGTAATTTAAAAAAAAATATTAAAAAACAAGTGAGAGTGTTAAATTCGGCTGTGCCGAATCTTTGATACCCTCCAACATGTTCAAATGCATAAAGAAAAATCAGAGGCGTTTGGGGGGGGGGCTCTGTGGGGGGTGCTGGAGGATACCTTCCCAAACGCGATAAATGTTTACTAAATTATTTATTATGCCTTTTGAACTTTAGTTATACCATTTTCTCATAATTTTTATGTTTTTTTTTTAATCCACGCCCACAAAAGGGGGCGGGACAAACAAAAATATTTTGTAGCCCCTCCGGGGTCTAAGTGTATGACTTTTAACTCCTTCTGACATAAAAAGATTTCATTTGTTTAACAAAAATGCAAAAAAAGCTGTAAAAAATGGCGTTTTTAAAGAGGTTTTTTAGTTCTTTAAGGGGGAACTTTTTTGCCCCTTATCCGATTTCACCCATTTCCGAACTTAGCCGGCCTATGACCAAAAGACACATTCTTGCCAATTTTCAGGAGTCTAGCTTTCTTATTTTGGACTGAATCGTGTTTTATACAGACGGACGGACGGACGGACGGACATTCATAGAATGACTTATAATCGATCATAGATCAATAATATATATACTATATGGGGTCCCCAACCGATATTTCTATGCGTTACAAACGGAATGACAAAGTGAGTATACCCCCATACTGTGGTTGGAGGGTATAAAAATGTTTTAAAAACGACGAACCTTTTTTATTGCAATAATTCATAAATGTTCACAAAAATTTTAAAGTGTGTCGGATATCGATAACCCGCCTAAACGTACACTCAAAAAAAAGTATTCTAAAACTAGCAAAAAAAAGCTATAGTTTTGGACGTTGCAAAAATTTTGGTACACACAAAAAATTATTGGCTAAAAATTTTCAATTAAATGTATAGATCAACAAAATTTAAATGAGTCACTCAATGTTTTGATTAAAATTTTTGCTATTTTTTGTTACAAATTTTCAATATGCCAGATTTTTTTTCGCTTTAATTTATTTGAATAGATTAATTCAAAAATATACAAAATAATCGGCATTTACTTTTTTTATTGTTGGCAACATAATGGAAAGCAAAAAAGATGAATTTTTTGATAATCTTGTCATAAGCTTACAATTCATTTGTTAAATCAATCATTATTTTGATTGACTTTAAACAAAAAATTGATCAAATTTTTGATCAAAATCTAAAAAATGTTTGATTGAAATAATTTTCAATCAATCACCTACAATTTGATGATTGGTATAAAAATTTTTTTAATTGGAGGAATTTCAATCAAAAAATTGATTGAATCCGCGTTTTTGTTGATTGAAAATCGTTTCAAATTTTATCTGTGTAATACTAGCAAAACCATTTTGCGAATCAAAAATCAGGAAAAAAATAGTAAAATTATCAGAATACAATTTATTTTAGTAAAAAATCAACCTTGTAAAATTACACTCAAAATAATCACTCTTTTAAATTACGGAGATACTCTGCTGAGCCAGCAGAAAATACCATACATATCCAACCAGCATGATTTTTTTTTTATTTTACGAGAAAACTCTGTAAAATGATTTGATAAAAAACTGTAAATTTACAGAGTTATCTGTAAAATGTTAGCAACATAACAAAAGTAAAAGCAACCAGAATTTTACCCAAAAAAACTCTGTAAATTTACAAAGTTTTATTAATTTTAATTATTATCGGCCTTTTCCTTATTATATACACTCATAATAATAACTCTGCAAAATACTCTGTAAAATGACTGTAATCTCAATTCAACAGATATTTGACAGAGTTTTCTGTCAAAATACAGATTTAAAGAAAATACTTTGTATTTTGTTGTTACAAAAAAACAAAGTTTCCTCTGTTATATTACTTTTTACTTTGTAATCTTAATTTTACAGATAATTAACAGAGTTTTCTGCTAAAATACAGATCTAAGCAAAATACTTTGTATTTTTTTTATAACCAAAAAAGTTTTTTGTTTTGAGTAGTTTTTGTTACCAAACATCAAAATTTTATCTGTATATTTTTTTTTTTTGAGAAAAATTTGAAAAAGTAGCAAAAAAAAGTTATCAAAATTTTTTTTTCAGGAATCTTATAAAAATTTTACAAAATAACATGCATTTAACTAAACGCTGTAAATTTATAGAGCTTTTTCTGTATTTTTTTTTTTTGCATCAAATGTATTTTACAAATATATGTAAATTTACATAGTATTCTTTGTATTATTTAACCAATATTTTACTAGAAACTCTGTAAATTAACAGTTTTTTTTTTGTCCAAATCATTTTACAGAGTTTTATAGTAAAATTACAGAGTTTTCTCTGTAAAAAAGCTTTCATATTTAACCAATATTTTACTATAAGCTCTGTAATTTAACAGTTTTTTTTCTGTCAAAATCATTTTACAGAGTTTTTTAGTAAAATTACCAAGAAATGTTGTTAGCTGGAAAAGTATGGTGTACTCTGTTAAATTAGCAGAGTTTTTCTGTAATTTAACAGAGTTATTATTTTGAGTGTAGTTACGATATTTAGAAAATTCTAAAACGGGCTTGATGGTCATGTACTCTATTTATGTAAATAAAAAGATTATTCCATAATATTTTTCCTTTTTTTTAGTTTAATGAATTTATGAGTGCAAAATTTTGCAAAAAAAAAAACTATAAATTAACAAAGTTTTAGTTAAATTCATTTTACGAGTGAAAAATTTTACAAAAAAGATTCTTTAAGTATATTCGATTAGAGTATTATTCTAGCTCGAGGCCCAAAAATATTTCTATTTATGATATTGTCATAATAGAGTATTTTTAATTTATTGTTTTATTTCATCTCATAGTATATCAGTACTGATCAGTTTCACCCCCACCAGGATCTTCAGCAGATTTCAGAGAATCATTGTTGGTCAATCATATTTGATTTTTAACTTGAACACATGAAATAATAGGGAACAAAAAGATCAAAGACACATATATAATAAAAAAACTTCTTAAAGTTGTCACTCCAACGGCGTTTTTAATTTTATTTAACTTTGCGTGCATGAACTCCAGGAGGTAATTATATAACTTGATAGTAGTCAAATCGTATCGATCTTGAATCTTGCGTGAGTCACGCGTGAGCGTGAGTAACTTTTTTATTACTCACGTAAATAGTGAGTGAGCGTGAGTACAAAAAAAAATTGCGTGAGTGATTCGATTATTTTTTGCGTGAGCGTGAGTCAAAATCCACTCACGCGCCCATCTCTAGCTCATATTCCATTACCATATAGTGTCATTTTATGTTAATAGAATAATGAGCTAACGATATGATTTTACGACTATCAAGATACATAATTACCCCTCTGAACTTCTCTGCTTCAAAAACTTTATCAGTCTGACAAACCATCAAAATTATTAAAGCTGACATATTTAGTGACGCATTTAAGCGGTAGATGTTCGCCGAGGTTTTTATAAATTAATAAATAACGATTCGAGTAGGGGCTAATTAAATGTGAAAATTGTGTTTCCTATTAGTACTTTCATAAACTGAAACTTAAATGTGCCCGCTTAAATGTTTCGCACGCGAATGTTTACCTTTGTAGAAATTATTTATAAACTCGCTTGATGTTCTCGAGTTTTTTTTTCATAAACTTCTCATTTTGAGTGCATTATTTTCACATTTTAGCGGGTCATTACAAGAAGAACTTTTATTAAATTAAAGCGAAATCGTTTAAGAATGTCTTGACTTATACATTTTTTTAATGCGCTTAATATAGCTATTACACAACGGCCACTATTTGATTCCTGATCAATTTCTCCTTCCTTAATGTGCAAGTGTTGTTGACAATTGGAAAATGATATCGTGTAAATTTGCCCGCTTTAATGCGTCCAAATTGTAAATTTACTTTTTTTTTTTTAAATTACGAGTTTTTTACGAGTTCCTCCAATTTAAGAGAATAATCACAATTGGAGCGGGAAGCGGTTTTTCGCAACTCTCCCCATACACTTTGTATGAAAACAAAATTCCGCAGCGTTTTTCCACCGAAATAGATTCTATTTTCATGGCGTTTTTTTATCTCTCTCATTTTTTCTCTCATTTTATTTTTTGGCGTTGCCAGATTTTAACCAAAAAAGTATTGTTTTTCTGAACAGTGTTGTAAAATACAAGTAATGAAATTAAAAAAACAAAGCAAAACTCGAAAAAAAATATGAAAAATTATTTAAACAATGGAGTTTGCTGAAAAATTAATAGACATTGTCAAAAATAATATGATTTTTTATGCAATTTTTCAAGTTTTAAAGATGCAATATGTAAAATGTGTTTCACCGAATGTGTATTTTATTTTTTATTGTTTCGAATAAATAAATTGTGCAAAAGTTGCTGTTCTATTTAATTATTTTCTTGTTTTGTAACTGTTTTATAAGATTTTGTCGCTTGATCTTAATAAAGTGAGTTCTTATAATATTGAATAATTTTAATTGTTTAAATATAAAAAAAAGTTCTTACCAAAAGTAAAATTTCTAAATTAAAAGTAAAATAATTATCACAACAATTATACATTTCGAAGTATGAATGTCAAAAATAATGCAGAGAAACCCGCAATCCGCTTGACGCTTAATTTTAATTAATCGCTCGATTTTTGATGCGTTTTTCCGCTTCCCGCTCCAATTGTGATTAGTCTCTTACTCGACATCAGTGTATAATTTACCAGCTTTTATTGTAATTTAAGACTTTTTTTAAAGAGGGGTTGAAATATTTGGAAGTTTTTTGAAGAGATTTTTATTTGAAAACTGTATTACACAGCCCAGTAAAATTACTGATAAAATTCAGTATTTTGGTTACGAGAAAAAAAACAAAGTATTTTTCTGAAATTTGTATTTTAACAAAATCTGCTTACTATCTAGGGTTGCCAGACGTCCCGCATTTGGCGGGATTGTCCCGCTTTGTGTCCACGTTTCCCGCGTCCCGCGCGGGATTCCAAATTCCCGCTTTTTTAAGCTTCAGAAAATTAGAAGTAGCAATTTGCTGGTCTAACCAATAAGCAGTAAAATCTACTGCATGATTAGGGTTGCCAGACGTCCCGCATTTGGCGGGATTGTCCCGCTTTTCATAACCGATTCCCGCGTCCCGCGCGTGATTCCAACAACTATTTTTTACTTTAAAAGCCTAAGTTTTTAAAAGGCTTATTTATAAGCTTTTGTAAAATTGGTTTTACCTTGCCGTACAAATGATGTGGATTTGGAACCTTTTTAAGGAAAAATTAAGGCCTATTCACACCTAAGGTGAAATCTCGTTCGAACGAGATTTCGATCATATTGTCTGCATCATTTTATACACAACCATATGATCGAAATCTTGTTCGAACGAGATTTAACCTCAGGTGTGAATTGGGTATAACGAAAAAGTTTACAATCTTAGTGTTTGTTTGAAAAAAAAAAAAATATATATTTTTCAAAAAATGTACGCCAAAAGTTGCACAATAAAGAGTACATTCCGGGAACAATATTTTTAAAATTTCCATGGAGTAATTCTGGTCCAGCGTTGTATCTTCAAAATGGAAATGTGTGTACTAAAATGTACTCTAGCTAAGTTAGTCCCTAAAGCAGCGCGAAAAAAATGTTTTTGAAAAAAAAAAACATATTTTCTATTTCAAAATGCACTAGAGGTTGTAATCTCTATTTAAAACATTAAAACTCGACAACGTGCTGCTAAATTTTTCAGTTTTGTTCATAAAAATATTTTTGTCAGTGATGCCAACTTAGCCCTTTTTGGGCTATATTCAGCCCTTTTTGATTGCTCAAAACGCGTATTTTTTGCTTTTAGCCCTTTTATTTTTTTAGGGGCTAACATGGCACTTTTTGATACATTTTTTAGCCCTTTCAGCCCCATTTTAACCATTTGTTAATTTTTGGAGTCATTTGTTAATATTTTACCACAATGTTTGCTGTTTGGCCACAATGTTTTCTAAAAAAAAGTTGCATATCTATATAAATAAAAATCAATTGTCGTTCGTTGGTAACGGCATCAGTTGAGAACGGTTGGACCGATTTGGACAATTTTTTTTTTGAAATGTTTGTCATAGTCCATCTTAGGTTTTTACGTAAAGAAAAATTGACCCCGCCCACTTTTACGCCCACTTTTCTTGATTTATCTAAAATCGGAAAATGGCTGCACTGATGTGGGTATTTTTTTATTTAAATGTTCGTAAAAATCCAATTTAAGTTTTTACTGAAAGAAAAATTTATCTAAAATCTGACTAAAGTTTTTTAAATGAATTTTCATTATATTCCAACTTTGGTTTTAACGAAAAAAGAAATTTACTACGTCTAATTTGGCAAATTTTTGCTGAAAATTTTCTTCATAATTCAACTAAGGTTTTTACGGTTTTTACCTTTTTCTATGTATCGAAAGAACTGTAACGGCAAGACCAATTTGGTTATAGTCCGCAGAACATTTTTAAGGAAAGACAAATTGTCCACGCCTGCTTTTACGCTCACTTTTCCCGATATATATATTTTAAATCATAGAATGTCTGGATTAATTTGTCTAATTTTGTTTTTAATGTTCGTCATAGTCCAACTAAGGTTTTTCTGAAAGAACAATTTTCCATTTCTACGCCCACTTTTGAATGGATGGGCCGAGTTGGTTAAATTCAAATAAGGTTTTTACGGTAAGAAAAGTGAAACCCACTCTTTTTTCGATATACATAAAATTTGCTCTATAGACAAATAAAATATCGAACAATAAAATATTAATAAAAATCAAATGTAGTTCGTTGGTAATCGCTTCACTTGAGAACTGACCGATTTGGATAATGATTTTTTTTTTAAATGTTCGTCTTACTTTTTTTAATGTTCGTCTTAGGTTTTTTCGGAAAAAAAGTTAATCACGCCCACTTTTACGCCTTCTTTTCTAAACTTCGATTTGACTAAACTTTTTTTTAATGTTCGTCATAGTCTTACTTAGGTTTAAACGGAAATACAAATTTTTCACGCAAACTTTTATTTCTAACCATCTCAAATAGTAGAACGGCAGGGCCGATTTGGCTATTAGTAGAATTTGTTGACGTTCGCGATAGTACAACTAAGGTTTTTACGAAAATAAAAACTGTCCACTCCCTCTTTTTTCAATACATCGACTGGCCTGATTTGGGAAATTTTTTTCTCAATGATCATTATAGGCCAATTAAGGATTTTACAAAAAAAAATTATTG
The DNA here is from genome assembly GCA_963921195.1 of Pegoplata infirma. Lineage (NCBI taxonomy): Eukaryota > Metazoa > Arthropoda > Insecta > Diptera > Anthomyiidae > Pegoplata > Pegoplata infirma. The sequence continues at coordinate 57,117 of CAWUER010000393.1, read as the reverse complement.
TCCACCCCCACTTTAAAGCCCACTTTTTTCAATATCTTTAAAATTCGCAACACTTGAGAACGCCTGGACCGATTTGGCTAATTTTTTTGGTTTTAAATGTTCGTAATAGTCCATATAATTCTTTGGAAAGAAAAATTGTCCTCGCGCACTTTTTTTCGCTATTTCTAAAACTTATTTTTACTCCCATTCGATCTAATAAAAAAAAATAATTCTTTATAGATTCCGCTAAAACATGGTACAAATGATCTTAAATCTTTGGGAATTGTTAACATACATATGTACAAGTTTAACTTACCACACAAATTATAACGCCCACTTTTGTCAAAATATGTCGTCTACTAATGACCGGACCGATTTTTTTATGATAATTGTAGTTCTAATTAGGGTTTTAAGGAAATATAAATGAGAAAAGTGTCCCGGAAAAATTAAAAATTCGGGAAAATTATAAAAGTTTGTTTGAACTCAAGACAATAGCTCACGGTTAAAACAAAGGATATGCGTAATTTATTTTTGTATTGTTCTTAATGGTACAAAATAAATTTTAAATTTGTACAGTTCGCGAAGTCGTAGATATGGTAATACTTTTTTTAGTTTCTAAAATATAATTTGAAGATGATTATCTGCCTTATCGGGTCTTAAAAACCACGCCTACAAATTTTTCTAAGCCAAGAAATGCATTACAATTTGTGCAGGGATATATATTTGAAGCGAGACGAAATATAACACTGATCTTATCTTTGGGCCAGTAACGCGGACCGGGCCAGCTAGTCTTAGATAAAACAGATTAATTGTTGATCGAAATACGCTGTTCCAAAAATTTTATGGTTGAAAATCCGATTTTGAAGTTGTCATCGTTTGTTCTGATTTAATTGAAAATCCTTATTCCAATGCATAAGTGGGGAGAACATTTAGTGTCGTGAATTTCTTTAAAAATAAAAATTGGATGTCAATAAAAACATCAAATTGTTTAAGAATTTCTGCAAAAATTAAACGAAACCAATTTACGAATATTCCAATTATTATATAAGCGCACTTTTATGGCCCGACGAAAAAATTTAATATTGTTTGAAAACGCAAATCTTAGCAATTTCTTTTAAATTCTACATCAAATATTTAAATTATTTTTTTTTAATAAGCCCATTTTTACATTAGAACGTAAGATCGATCTCTTAAAAACACAAATTAAAAAAAAAAATTGCTGAAAAAACACAAAAAATGATCAATTTTTGAGTTTAGCTCTTTTTAGCCATTTTAAACTGCTCAGCCGACGCTTTTTGGTTTGAAATAGTTGGCATCGCTGATTTTTGTCCCGCGAAAATTTTAAAAATCTCGCCATTTTTGTAATTTTCGGTAGTTTGTCCCGCATTTTCGAAATAAAATTCTGGCAACCCTATGCTTGATTAAAAATTTTTAGTGATATAAAAGTACATATAAGCTTCCATTGCACTAACATTATTAATGCTTAGAGATTACTCTTTTCGTACGTTTAACACAAAGTCAAATACATCGCCAGACATGTCTGGCGATTCACGAAATAATGCGGTGGGTCGGCAAAACATGTTGATAATATAAAATAAAAGAAATTATTCTAATATCTCAGAAACTAATCGATTTATGGAAAATTAGACAGGGTTCATTTTAATGACCCGAAAATTTTTAAAAATGTATTACTTAATACGTCCGTAAATAACAGATCCAGAAAATAATGACCAGATTTTAGATCTGATATCAGATGATATATAAAAATATGTTTTTTGTACGAAAAATTTTCAGTTTTACACTCGGGTTTGAATGACTTTTAATACCATATTCGCTCGCATTCATTTAAACTAGTTTAGTTATGTTTTACCCATACAAATTTAAACACTTATGTGTCAAAATAAAACGCCGTTTAATTTTGACGTTTAAATTGTATGGGGAAAACCTATAACTTAACTAGTTAAAAATTAATGCGTTTAGGAAAAAGAAACAATATTTAAGTCACGAATAATTGAGAAACTCTCCTGATTTTTCAATCTCCTAATTTTTTAATCTGCATATTTTTGTCCCCCGAAATTTCTTAAAATCCCGCCATTTTCGTAATTTTTTCGTGTTTGTCCCGCTTTTTGGAAATAAAATTTCTGGCAAAAATTTCTGTAGCAAAAAAAAGTGGTAAAATTAGAAAAAACAATGGTAAATTGAAATAGTTAACAAAAATTAATTTGATCAAAAAATATTTTTATTTGGTTAATTTTTTATCTTATACTTTGGCAATATCATCGTAATGATTAGAAAAATAATTATGACCTTGGGCTAGAATATAATTAAAAAAATTTTAATTGTAAATCAGAATTTTCTATTTGTATTTCAAAATTTTCTAAATACTTTTCAGAAAATTCCATTTGTATTTTTTAATTTTTTTTATTTAAATTTTCTAAATGATTTTAAGGATAATTCTTTTTGAATTATTTAAAAAACAATTTAAAAAAATTCAAATTGTAGTTCAGAATATTTTAATTATATTTAAAAAATTTCCATTTAAAAATTGTCTTAATGCTTTTCAAAAAATTCCATTTGTACATAAAAAAACTTTCTGAAAAGCATTTAGAAAATTTTGAAATTAAAATTTTTGAAATAAAATTGGAATTTTCTGAAATGCATTTAGAAATTTTTAAAATACAAATGGAAATTTTTGAAATACAATCGAAAGTTTCTGAAAAACTAATGAAAATTTTGAAGAAATCATTAGGAAATTTTAAAGAAATTTTATTAAAATCATTTAGAAAATTTTGAAATGCAAAAATAAATTTTCGAATTGTTTTTTTTCGGAAATCAAATTTTCAGGCACACAACATCTGATAAGAAGTGATGCGACGGTAGTGAATTTTTTAAGCTTTTTTTTTAATTTTTGTGTCCGTTTTGCTCTCTAAAAGTTGACATTACTGCTGATAAGCGAAAATACAGCGACGCCAATAATTCAATAGTTAAAAATCAAAAAACAAAAGTTATGGGGAAAAGTGCAAAAAGTTTGACCGCCCGGAAACTTTCGAAAAAAGAATTAGGAAGTTCGCGAGATTAAAGTGAAACGTACAAAATACTATCAAATGTAATAAACCTTATGAAATCAACAATTGAAATCACTCATTGCTCACTCACGCAATTTTGTCGACTTACTCGCTAAAGCCTACTTCAGAGTCTGAAGTTCAGACTAGTGTTTATAAAAACCCGACATTTTGGAAAACTGGTTACTCGGTTAACCAAAAATCAGCTTTTTCGGTTAACCGGTTTTTTCAGTTAAACCGGAATAAAAAAAAAACAGTTAACCGTTTTTTTCTTTAACTGAGAAATTCAAAAAAATATTTTAAAATAGCTCATTTTTATTAAAAAAAAAGTGAATATAATTTGTTTCTTCAGAAAGTTGGCAACTGTTACCCTTTCAAAATCACAATGAAACTCCGAGTCTATGTGTGAAGACGGTTATTCGGACAAAATTTCGTATTATTTAAGATACGTATTTTCTTACGACTCAGTATTATAGTTTGAAGTACACGCAAAAAAAAACTTAGTATTGGGTCATATATTTCAAAATATTTCAATTTTGCTTTCATTAATAATTTTTAAAATTCTTTAAAAAAAATGTAATACAAATTCAATTTTAAATACCGTTCAGCAAACTAACCCTTTGCTGATAATGTTGGAACATCTTTAAGGTGACATCTTTTTTTCATCTTCATGCATTTAGTTTTATGTACCTAAAAACAATTTAATAAAATAATATTAATTAATTAGTATTAATAACATAATTTTTAAACTTACCTTTTTATTTTTTATTAATCAATATTATTTATTTTTTACCACAATTTCTTTCACATTTACAGCAACATGTGACAAAATAATCATCATGTAAAAAAATTAATTCCTGATATTTTTCCTATATGTATATTCATTTATTCTTCCATATTTCTTGCTAATTTTTCCAAGTTGTACTTGGCAACATTATGTTTGTTTTTTACTGCCAAGTCAATTGGTCTATGAAGAAATCCCAGCAAAACTTAGATTACCAAATAAGGTATAAAATAAGGTATATGATCTCTTATTTTATACATTGCAGCATTGATGATTTTAACAGGCGATGAGACTCAAAGTAATGCATCCACATTATCACATAGAATACCAGTAAGGTATAAAATAAGTCATAAATTTATAACGAAGAATACCAGTAAGGTGTAAAATATATGATATTTTATAGGTTACGAGTAAGGTATATAATATATCATACCAGAACGTAATATATAAGGTGTTACGAGTAGTGAAAAAGTAATTTTGTATTAAATTTACTCACGTGATTGTAAGTGAGTGTAAGTAGATATAATATGCTAGTGAGTAGGTGTCGTTAGAAATTTCTTGTCGTGAGCCCATCTCTAGTTTAAAATTATGCATTTTTTATAAAATAATTATTTTTTATGTTATTGTAATGCATTATGCATTTAATTATAAATAATGCATTATTTCAAACTTTCAAATAATACATAATGTAACCAAATATAAATCATCCATGATATAATGTTTAGAAATAATAAATATGAAAAAAAATTTTCCAATAATCATGCATTACGTAGCAAATTATTAGTAATGCATTATTTTTCACTTTAAAATAATACTTTGTGGAACAAATGTTTGGTAAGACATCCTAAAATAATGCTACAAATAAGGTATATACATTACCTGGTAATGTGTTATATAATCACTACCCATTACCAAAGTTTTGCTGGGTGTTTAAACAATTTCTAAAACTAAGCCAGAATGAGCAAAAAAGTGTTCATTACCGGTTCTAAGAATCTCTAAAGAATCTCCGGTCCTCTTTCAATATATGGACTCCTAAATTTGAATCAAAAAATTTGAGCATCCCAGCAAAACTTAGATTACCAAATAAGGTATAAAATAAGGTATAAGATCTCTTATTTTATACATTGCAGCATTGATGATTTTAACAGGGGATGAGACTCAAAGTAATGTATACGAGTAAGGTATATAATATAGCATACCAGAACGTAATATATAAGGTGTTACGAGTAGTGAAAAAGTAATTTTGTATTAAATTTACTCACGTGATTGTAAGTGAGTGTAAGTAGATAAAATATGCTCGTGAGTGAGTGTCATTAGAAAATTGCTGTCGTGGGCCCATCTCTAGTTTAAACTTATGCATTTTTTTATAAAATATTTATTTTTTTTGTTACTGTAATGCATTATGCATCCAATTATAAATAATGCATTATTTCAAATTTTGAAATAATACATAATGTAACCAAATATAAGTCATCCATGATTTAATGTTTAGAAATAATAAATATGAAATACATTTTTTCCAATAATCATGCATTACGTAACAAATTATTAGTAAAGCATTATTTTTCACTTTAAAATAATGCGTTGTGGAACAAATGTTTGGTAAGACATCCTAAAATAATGCTACAAATAAGGTATATACATTACCTAGTAATGTGTTATATAATCACTACCCATTACCAAAGTTTTGCTGGGATATTTTTTCTAATCCCGCTCAATTACTAATCGTAAATAAATAACATTTTTTTCTCGCGTGGGTCATGCATGCGCTCACGTGTGGGTCAGGCGTGATTCAGTGAATCACACAAACTGCGTTAAAATCATTAATTTTTAGTTTAAAGCCTTAGCTCTAAAAATACAACAGTGGCCGCTTAAATGCACACGCTTAAATGCGTCAAAAAAAGCTGGAAAGTAAATATATTTAACAAATTATACAGTTGTTTCTTATATAAACCAAAAATTTCAATAAATTTAATTGCTTAAATGTGTCGCACAATATATGCACCATTTTTTTAATTTTATGTTGCAATATTCTTTCGCATGTTCATTGTGATAATTTTTTTATTAACAAACGAAATATTTTGATTTTTTTGAGAATTTTCGAATTCAGTATTTCAAATGTCCACTGTTTGAAATAAATTAAATAAATCTGGATGTTTTAAATGTATTATAGATTAAAGTGTATTGAAGAAAATCAAAAACGTATTTACGTGATGTGTCAACTCACATTCGCAAGATTCAACTATATTTAAATAAAAATTAAAAAATTTGTACTAAATATACGATTGCGATGATAAAACCGAAAGCTGAAAACGCTCCAAGAGCCGTTACCTTCAAATCTTAAGAATATGATAAGAATTTTTCTGATGAATGTTCTTCGATTGAAGATAAACATAGTACTTAAATGTTGCCAGTATCCAAATTAGTTGTGGAAATAACTACCACTGGGAGAGCAAAAGATAATGTGTCGTTTAGCCGAGACCATGGAGGTCAAAAACATGTTCAAAAAAGATTAATTCTCTGAAACCTTTGCCAATTACAGTGACGAGCAAAAGTGTAACAGGGTTCACATTGCTTAGATAATCTGCTCTATATTTTAAACTACACAAGATAAAGTATTGAAGTTTTTTGATAATTTTATTAGTTAATTGATCAGAATTTATAAACATTATCGAAATATGCTGTAAAATTTTTTATAAAAAAATATAGTAAAAATTCCATAAAAAGGCAAGTGTTACATTATTGCACTCATGATTTTTCTACATAAATCTTTAGGACAACTTTTATATTTCGCACATATAGACCCGGATTTTGCAATTTTTTTATAAAACTTATGGCGTTTTTATGAGCCAAGAGATTTACGAATTTTTGAAATGTTGAGTGGCTCCGTCAGTAAAATAGTATATTTTTTTAATATCTTTTGGTAGGCCTTTTAAATATTCAACTACACTTAACACTCAACATTTCAAAAATTCGTAAATCTCTTGGCTCATAAAAACAATTTTAATAATGAAGCCGAATGGTATTTCCATGCAACCGCGCATGGAAATAGGGCGGTTGACGGAATTAGTGCAAACATTAAACGTCAAGCCGCTCGCTATAGCATACAAAGTCCTTTAAATCGACATATTTTTAACGCATATATATATATACTGTAAGGACACGGAAATATTTTTTAGCAGTAAAGTGAATTATGCCGATACTTTAAAACAAAGATTTGAAAAAGCCAAAACAATAAAAGGAACTTTACAGTATCATGCATTTATACCAAAGAACGGTGTACTGATTATTCTTAAAGATTTCCAAACTCGCCAGAGTTTCAATATTTCCCCAAAACTTAATATAAAAAAAAAAATTAACTTTAAGAATAGTCTTTATCATTTGTCTATCTGCCTGCCTGTCTGTCAAGCACTTTAATTTATTGAAATTTTTGGTTTGTGTTAGAAACAACGAGTGAATCATAATGGGGAATGCATTTAGAATTGAATGTTTCTGTATAAGTGCAGGAACCGAACAAGTACGACACGGAGGATGGTTTCCAATTAGAATGAGTTTCACCACCTTTAAAAAATATAACAAGTTTTATTTCACACCGGCCACCAGTTTTATATGTCAAACCGTATGAAAAAAGTCGTTCTGGGCTTGTTCTGTTTCTACTCTAATTTGTAAAAAATATTTACTTTCTAGCTTTTTTGACGCATTTAAGCGGGTGCAATTAAGCGGCCATTATTTTATTTTTAGAGAGCTAACACGCCAAAAACTATTTTGCCAAGCGTTTGGGAGGAATCACTTTAAACAAGGGGTTTGCGTATTTTATGCGAAAACTAATAACATTTTACCAAGCGTTTGCTTGTTTTATCTTAAAACCTAATAACATTTTACCAAGCGCTTGCAAAATTATACCTAATTTTAAGATAAAACAAGCAAACGCTTGGTAAAATGTTATTAGTTTTCGTATAATATAAGCAAAAATGTTGTTTAACGTGGCAAAATATTTTTTTCCGTGAAGGATTTTAACTAAAATTTGATTATTGTCACGTAGTGTGCGTTATTCACTGAATAACTGTGCGTTATTCACTGAATAACGACTGACGTATTTTGTACGTTTTAATGTAGGAACAGAACAAGCACGACACGGGGGACGGTTTCCAATTAGAATGAGTTTTGCCACCTTTAAAAAATAGAACAAGTTTTATTTTACACCGGCGCCGGCCACCGGTTTTTTCTGTCAAATCGTATGGAAAAAGTCGTGCCGGGCTTGTTCTGTTTCGACAATTACATTAATCTCTCGATTTCTTTTGTTTTACAAGCACTTAAAATACAAGTGAATTTTTTTTGTAATACCATATTCGCATTCATTTTTATACCCTCCACTCTACACCATTTCCAATTGAAATTGAAAGCTTTCTATATGAAATTGGGAAAATTCCAAATGAAATTGAGAATTTATATTTGAAATTGGGAAAATTCCATTTGAAATTAAGATTTTCCATTTGAAATTGAGAATATTTCAAATGAAATTGAGACTTTCCATTTGAAATTAGGAAAATTTCAAATGAAATTGAGATTTTTTATTTGAAATTGAAAAAATTCCAAATGAAATTGAGAATATCTATTTGAAATTGAGAAAATTTCATATGAAATTGAAAATTTTTATTTGAAATTAAGAAAATTTCAAATGAAATTGAGAAAATTTCAAATGAAATTGAAAAAGTTTCAAATGATATTGAGAAATTTTCATATGAAATTGAGATTTTACATTTGAAATTGAGATATTTACATATGAAATTGGGAATTGTACAATTGAAATTGAGAAAATTTTCAATTGAAATTGAGAATTCCCATTTGAAATTGAGAAAACTTTAAACGAAACTTACACTTTCCAGTTGAAATTGAGAAAATTTCAAATGAATTTGAGATATTTCCAATTGAAATTGAGAAAATTTCAAATGAAATTGAGAAAATTTCAAATGAAATTAAGAAAATTTCATATGAAATTAAGAAAATTTCAAATGAAATTGGGAAAATCTCCATAGTTTTTAATTTGAAAATTTCTCAATTTCATTTGAAATTTTTTCAATTTCATTCAAAATTTTCTCAATTTCATTTGAATTTTTCTCATTTTCATTTGAAATTTTCCCAATTTCAATTGAAAATATCTCAATTTCTTTTGAAATTTTCTCAATTTCAAATGAAAAGTGTTAGTTTCGTTTAAAGTTTTCTCAATTTCAAATGGAAATTCTCAATTTCAATTGAAAATTTTCTCAATTTCAATTGTACTTTTCCCAATTTCATATGTAGATTTCTCAATTTCAAATATAAAGTTTCAATTTCATATAAAAATTTTCTTAATTTCATTTGAAATTTTTTCAATTTCATTTGAAATTTTCTCAATTTCATATAAAATTTTCTCAATTGCAAATGAAATTTTAAAATGGAAAGTCGCAATTCAAAATGAAATTTTCTCAATTTCAAATGAAAAATCTCAATTTCATTTGAAATTTTCTCAATTTCAAATGGAAAGCTCCATTTTCATTTAAAATTTTCTCAATTTCAAATATAATTTCTCAATTTCATATGGAATTTTATCAATTTCAAATGGAAATTTTCATTTTCATATGGAATTTTCTCAATTTCAAATAGAAGTTCTCAATTTCATTTGGAATTTTCTCAATTTCAATTAAAAATGGTGTAGTGATAGATGGTATATATAAGTTTGTCATTCCGGTTGTAACTCATCGAAATATCGGTCTGGGACCCTATAAAGTATATATATTCATGATCCCCGATCGATTTTAAGACATTCTAGCTATGTCCGTCTGTCTGTGGAAATGGTGATCACGGCCAAAGTATTACACGGAGATGACTGAAACTTAACATATTTATTGGAAGTTCTCCCGAGAAGTTTGGTATTGCATTTGAGCGATATCGGTTCAGCGGTTCAAAAGTTATGAACGAAAATGTAAGGACACCTCACAAATTTTAGTACATTCAACATAACCTAAAAATACAAAATGCTTTAATTCGGCTGCTGGTTGACATATTTGAACATAATTGAACACCAAATGGTATTTAAACAAGTGCGAACATATTTTTTGAGAAAAAAATAAAAAAATCGCGGATTTTTTTTTACCATTTTTTTTTTTTTCGCGGAATTTTTTTTCAATTTTTTTTTTTTTCAAAAGTAATTTCTTTAAGAAATTGTGGAGGGCATCAATACATTCGGCAGGGCCGAATTTAACTTTTTTATTTGTTTTAATCTATTTTAAGCGATTTTGTTTGCGAAAGTGTTCGCATTGGCAAATTTCATGTTTAAGAAGCCGAGTTGTTTAATTTTGACATTTGCATAATCAGCTGATAAATAAATGTAAATAAATTAAAAAGATAACTAAAACATAAATTAAAAAAAAATGGAAAAACAATAGGTATTAAAACTTGCCAACAGCGTTTTTAATATGTTAAATGAAGCAATTATTAACCTTGATGAGCTATACAAAAAACAAAGCGAATCGTATTTAAGAAGACGTAACATTATTATCCACGATATTGCAAATCTAAAGTTTGGAGTTTCGTAAGTTTAGTAATAACAATCATATTACCGTCAATATGTAATGTATTTCCTAAAAGTGCCGAGAACACAGTCATTTTGGGAAATTAATTGCCAATTATTTACCGACGAAATTTTAAAACCAACTTTTGGATGGGACGAGAACTATTTGAGGTGCTATGCGGCAAGCTAAAATGCCTAGAAAAAAGGATTCAAACTTTCGGAAGCTTATTTCGTTAGATAAAAGCTATTGCTCTTTATGCATTATAGTCCTCCTCTGAAAACAGGACCGTATCAAATATTTTGGGGTGGGAAAGTCTACAGTTTGTGAAATTTTGCTAGAATTTTACCATGGGGATGGAATGTTTTAAGCCCAGAATTTTTAAATAACTTGCCCTTAACAAGGCAAAAAATAAATGAGTGTGTTAAAGGTTTTTAAATCTTAGGCTTTCCTTAGTGCTTGGGTGCTATTGGTAAGTTGTAAATAAAATTAAACAACAGTAGCCTTGTTTTTTGCAGACTAGATTAAGATTAGGATTAACTTTATTTTGTTAAAAAATGGGTCAAATCAAGTCCAGAATATTTTTTTATAATTTTTTTCTGAAATTACATACAATTAGTAAATATAAACATAAAAACAAATTATGCTTTGTCCAAAATGTAAAGAATGAAAAACAAGTAAGAAAATTATAGTCGGTCAAGACCGACCATATAATACCCTACACCAAGGTTTCCCGGAAAATGGGTCCCATGGATCGATTAGATCTATATGTTGTAAAACCTTTAATAAGTGAAGAAAACACTCACAAATCAAATTTGAGTGAAATAGGCTTCTATTTGTTGACAATAAACCGCTTTAACTAAATATCGGGCGAAATTTTCACAAGGGGCCTGAGTCCAAAACTGGTCCGATGATTATCAGGTTTGATAAAGTTATTTAAGTACGCGTTTAACACACACAAACAAAATTTTAATTAAATATTTTCTATTTTCATGAAATTTGAGACATTTATGTGAAAATCGGGAAGGTGGTTTGTATGGGGGCTACAAGAAGAACTGGTCCGATTTCTTTGAAATTCGGAATGATGATATGTGAAGACAAAACATGTTTACCATCCAAATTTCAAAGCGATACCTTCTACAATACGGTTATTAGAGTCATTTGAGCCAAAACTAAAGAGGACCTTTGTATGGGGGCTAGGTCTAAATATGGACCGATTTTTTCCAATTTCAATAGGCTTCGTCCTTGGGCCAAGAGAGACTTAAGTTTCAAATTTCAAGTCAATTGATTAAAAATTGCGACCTGTATCGTGTTTACACCGTTTACATGGACAGACAGACAGACGGACGGACAGACGGACGGACGGACGGACATCGCTAAATCGACTCAAAAAGTGATTCTGAGTCGATCGGTATACTTAAAGGTGGGTCTAGGACCAATATTTCGGGTAGTTACAAACATCAGCACAAACTCATTATACCCTGTACCACAGTGTGGTGTAGGGTATAATAAATTTAGTTAAATCCTAGGATTAACTCAAATTTATTTATACCATTTTACATTTTGTACAAAGCTTAATTTGTTTTCCTGTTTATATTTACTCATTGTATGTAGATTCAGAAAAAAATTATCTATCTTCTATCTTCTCGTTTAGTTTACGGAAATCTACTACTAGACGCCATTTTTTTGTATCATCTGTTGACTTTTTTGGTACCCAAGTATTGGTGAATTGTATGGGCTAACCGAATTCTCAATTATGTTGTCGCCTAATAATTGGTCAACCTGATTATTTATTTCCTCTACTTGTGTCTGTGGAAGTCTGTAGTTTTTAATATATACCGGTGTTGAATCTGTTGTTTGTATCTGTTGTGTATAAAAATTATTAACACTTAGTTCTTCCCATGGAAGATGGAAAACATCTTGGAATTCTTTAAAAATTTCTCTTAGAGATTTTTCTGCATGTGGGTCACTTCCCCCAATATCTAAAATATTCAAAAGTGTACTTAATCTGTCACTGTCATGCTGACTCGATTTTCTCGTCGAATATAGATTGTAGTTTTTAAGTGGTTTTATTTTGCAACTTTCACTTTTAAAAATTACAATGTTATCAGTAGTATTTAGTACCTTAACATGTGCTATACCTTTCGCGGGTATTAAAGTATTTCCTAAAAATACCCCTTCGGCTAACTCCTCACTCAGCACAATGCTGTCTTCATTTACTTCTACATCAAAAGGAATGATTGCCTCTGTTCTTGCTGGTACAACCATGTTTATCGGTTGAATTGTTTTTAAATTCATTGGTATGACAACCTCCTTCTCATTTATATTAAAAGTGATTGTGTATGTTTCAAAATCTATCTTACATAAGTGTTTTTCCAAAATGTCCCGTCCGATTATTCCATCGGTTTGGATTGGAAAATCATTTTCCACAATGTGAAAACTGTGTTGAAAAGATTCTTCTCCAATTTTTAGATTTAAATTCTTTGTGCCTATACAATCTACGGCTTCTTTTGTTATACCGGTTAATCTGACAATTTCTGTTGTATTTATATTACAGAAATTTTTATTTTTACATATTGAAATATCCGCCCCCGTATCAACTAAAAATTTTAGACTCCTATTAATATTACAACATTCTAAAGTTATGTATACATTTATGTTGCTCGATATTTTATATATTGTTAACTTTGGCCTCATTGGGCAACTTTTTTCGTTACCCGGCCCCCTTAGTTTCCCTCATCAGCATTATAGTGTAAAGTAGGGCTTCCAATCGGGATATCCCGATCCCGGAAATCCCGGGATTTTCGGTATTAGGCAAATCCCGAATCTCGGGATTTCTAATTTTCAATCCCGGGATTTTCGGGATCCCGATTTTTTTCAATATTTTTCGATTTTTTTAAATAATTTGTATAAAATATAAATTTTGTGGAACAAAATAAAAAAAAAATCTACAAAAGTTGCACCAGGTACCTTGTTTTTGTTATAGAAAAATGTGAAATGTTTGCGAAATGTAAAGAAATTCAAAAAAACTAGTGGTTTTTCGACATAAGGGTTTTTATATTTATTACTTTTACTCTTACAAGGAGCATAGGACCGTAAATGGCTTTTGACACATCTTAACTCCTTAAGTTGTAAACTTTTTCAATTTTATGTTTTACTAAAACATTTTTTAAAGTCGTGAGTGGGGTTTGACTCACGCTCACGCAAACAATAATGGAATCACTCACTTGTGACTTACGGTCAAGCGTGAGTCATACTCTCGCACTATCGCTAACACATTTTTTACAAAAAAAAAAACATTTTTACCAAAAAAAAAAACAAAAATATTTTTTTTGCAAGAAATAAAAAAAAAAAATCAAATAAAGTAAAAACAAGTGAGAGTGTTACATTCGGCTGTGCCGAATCTTTTATACCCTCCAAAATGTAAAAAAAAATAAATCCAGGGGCGTATTTTTTTTGGGGGGGGGGGTTGGTGGAGGCGTTAGGGGGCACCTTCCCTTTGCGATTTTGAACTTCTTCTGAGATAAGAATGTTGCATTTGCTTGCCAAAAGTACAAAAAACTCTGCAAAAAATTCGGTTTTTCTTGGGTTGGTTTTGTTCTCCAAGGGGGAACTTTTTTCCCCTTTGTCCGATTTTGCCCATTTCCGAACTTAACCTGCCTAGGAATATAAGACATATTCGTGCCAAACTTCGGAAGTCTAGCTCTTTTATTTTGGACTGTATCGTGTCCTCTACAGACGGACAGACGGACGGACGGACGGACATCGATAGAATGTCTTAGAATCGATCACTGATCAATAAAATATATACTTTATGGGGTCCTAGACCGATATTTCGATGCGTTACACACGGAATGACAAAGTGAGTATACCCCCATACTGCGGTTGGAGGGTATAAAAATCAAATCACGCAAGCTTTAGCAAAAAATGAATCACTTATGCAAAAATTCAAAAATTCATTTATTTTTTTTTTCAACTCACACTCACTAAAAGTTGATAGCGATGAGCCACGACGAAAGATAAGAAAGATAACCGAATACGGATATTCTTCACAGGAGAAATCCCAAACTTTTTTTGAAGTTCACAACATCAACTTTGCTAATCTTTACGAACGCATGGATTTTTCAAAGTGACAAAAAATACTAGAAATTTTTGAAAATCCCGAAAAATCCCGAAAATTTCCAAAAAATCCCGTGAATCCCGGGATTCAAAATATCCCGAAAATCCCGGGATCCCGAAATTGGGATCCCGAAAATTTTTCTTCAATCCCGAATCCCGGGATTCAGAAAATCCAATCCCGATTGGAAGCCCTAGTGTAAAGACTTGTATGCGTTATTTTTACTACTTTGTGCTTTCTTGCTGTTATCGCTATTTTCATTGAAACCGTTGTTTCTAGTGGGGTTTTTATTTTGATTATAATTACTATTTTTGAAGCTGTTGTTGCCATTATTTTTATTGTTATAATTGTTGTTTCCAAAATCGCCATTATTTTTTCTAAAACTGTTGTTCGCACCATTGGTGTTTCTGTAACTGTTGTTTGAACCATTGCTGTTCCTGTAATTGTTGTTAAAACCATTGTTTTTTCTATAATTGTTGTTTGAACTATTGTTGTTTCTATAATTGTTGTGAAAATCATTATTGCTTCTATAATTGTTGTTAAAACCATTATTTTTTCTAAAATTGTTACTTGAACGGCTATCTATGCGAAACAGGTTCATATTATCTACTCCTAAATTTCTTTCTGCCGTCATGCATCTCTCAACTGCCTCATTTAATGTTTTTGGCATATTTGCCAATAAAAGTGGTTGATATTCAACATTCACTCCTTTCATAAATACATTGAGCGCAACACTATCACTCACTTTGTAGATAGCATCTTTAGCTTCTTGTGTAGGGTTTGGTAAATTTTTAATTTCAAAATTACTCATATGGTCTGAAAGTTCGGCAGATATGTTACTCTTATCTTGCTTTGTAGTACCTAACTCTGTCAGAACTTGTTGAAGCGTTTTCGGATTAGGAAAAGCGCTTTCCAATGCTTTTTTTAAATCATCAAAAGTTACTGGTCGGTTTGAACGACCTAAAATACTTCGCACATTTACCGATAATTTAAAATTGTAGATGTACTTAACGAAAATTTCTTTATCTTCTTGTTTTATCAAATCATGTAACAATTCCGATTGTGTTATGAAATCCTCTAAGTATTCGTAAGAACCTTTAAAAACTTGTAGGTTTTTACTAACCATACCAATATAAAAATTAGCCATTTTTGGTAAATTACCTTCTTGCCTATCCTGTTCAGTATCTCTCTTCTTTATATTTATATTTTCAATTATCTCAATTAATTCCTTGTGCAAACTTTCAAATTCTATTTTAAGTGTTTCACTATTTTTATCTTCACTATCTATAGTAAACTCTTCAACGCTATTTTTTAAAAACGCTAATCTTTCTAATTTATTTTCTTTATATTTTTCCTCATAAATTCTGTTTTTGCTCTTTTTTTATATTCAATTTGAGCCTTTCTAACTCCTCAATACATTCATCTACAAAATTCATTTATAAAATGATAATAAAAAAAAATATATTTAATATAAAATTTTTGTTAATTTAATACTATAATTTCTCCAAGTGTATTAATATACAAAAAATTTGAGTACTTCATTTAAATATTCGTTTTAAATAAAATTAGTTAAAAGAAATTTTTATTATTCTACCTCAATAATTTTTCTAAGTGTATGGGTACCGATTACTCAAATACAAAATACAACTCTAAGTGCATGGGTAAATACAACCCTGTAATGGTTGATGTTCAGTGATAAGCTGATTTATAAAATACAACTCTACGATGATTGACGTTTAATTGTCAGCTGATCGGTACACTCAAAATAATTCTACAGTAGAAAGTTTATTAAGTGATATTGTACTTAAATCTACTAATAAGTTACTAATTACCAGTAGTACAGTAGTTTTTTAGTATCTTCAAAGTACTAAAATTAGTATTTTTTACTGGTTTTGAATAATATTAGTAAAAAATTTTAGTATTGATTACCAACGCCTGCACTAGATCATTTTGGACTAAAAAATTAGTACTTTAGTTAAATTTTTAGTTATGAATACCCACGTTTTTTTTTGAGTGTAGATGACTTTTTCGTATTTTCCTTTAATGTGCGTTTTCTTTTAACAAGTGTTAATTTAATAAATTTTAAAGTTTTTAAATTCAATTAAATATTTTCTTCAAACTTTAAAATCAAGTGTTGTGTGCTTTTCCCAAATAAAATAATATTATACAATTTGTATTTTTCTTTAGCAAAATAAAATGAAAATATTTTTAATGCCTCATAATGGCGTGTTTTTGGTGTTTTATTATTTTTTTTACATGTTTTTTTTTCTCTAAAAAAAAAATTACTTGTTTTTATTAGCTTTCAATTCAAGCGTTATAGCATCGATCTGCTCCCAAATCTCAGATGCCCGTTCCCAAGACGGTGGAGTTTCAGAGGACACTTTATTTTTTAGTGACGCCAATTTCCTTCGCAGCTTCACAATTCTGCCTGCTCTCCTTCTTTTTGGTTTTTGTGTTGGCGGGATTGCAGTTAACTTTTCCTCTGTTCTGCTGCAGCTTTAAATACTCTTCGATGGTAATTGGTTGTGGTTGTTGTTTTGCTGGAGTCTTTGCTGTATTGGTAGGTGCTGTCGTGTAATTATTTCCAGTGACCGGCACAGAAGTTTCTTCCAAATTAGGCAGGATCGCCATGTAATGACTGGTGGTCATTTATAAAAAAGTGTTCCCTATTTCTATTGGGTAATTTAATTTGGCCGGCGTTTCAAACGCCACTGGCACTATTGTTGTAGGCCGGCACTAAAATGCGCCAAGGCAAAGCACTACTTGGAGTGCTGGTGGTTTTTAAAAAGGAATAAAACAAAGAGCCAATTGCTCGGCTGTGTTTCGAGTTAGAATTTTGGATGATCCTTTATTACAAATTAAAAAAAATTTCTGGACTTGATTTGACCCATTGTTTAACTAAATAGAGTTAATTCAAATCTTAATCCGCTCTGCAAAAAACAAACCTAGTATTTATTATTTTTACTGAGACTGATGCGACAGACTACCACAATTATAAGGGAAGGTCTTTCACAAACCTTTTCGCAATAATAGTAGACTATAGGTAAATTTTTAATGTTGTTTATTGTTTAATCTAAATTGTTATGTAGATATCATTTTCTTTATATAAATATTGGGTTTCCCAGTCGTTGTAATGACTCACAAATTTTTGAAGATTCAAAATTAAAAAAGTACTTGAGTTCATGGCCGTTGTTAAGTGAAATGTCACGATACATTTCAGGCGTTCATGTTCCAGTCTTACTTATTGGAGATTCCGCATTCAGGCTTTCAAAAATTGTTGTGAAACCGTAGCCGTTTAGTGTGGATAATGATGCAAAACGAAAAAAAAATTAACTACGCGTTGTTAAAGTGCCGAAGAGTGGTGGAAATGGATTCGGCCACTTGAAAGTCCGCTTTAGACGCATTGAATATGACATTATTGATAATGACATTAAAAATGTCAATGTTGTCGTAAAAGCGTGTTGTGTTTTACACAACTTTTTGAACGAGATTGACGACGATATAAATTCCTATTAGATGAAAGACGTTGAAAATATGTTGGTGTTTCGGCAAAATCCTGATCCAGAAGGTGTTCTTATTAATGAAAGTCGTGGAGAAACTACAAGAGAAGCAATTGCAGAATATCTTGGTAAGTATTCTTTAAAAATTTTCTAAATTTATTACTTAAAAAAATTCAGGTATTGCAAATTAAGAAGTGGATTTTTCACAACTATCAGATTTTAAAGTCTGCAATCGATTGTTTCCAAATTCATTTTAATATTACACACTAAAAAATTAAATTGAGTTCCAATCACTAAAATAATAATATCAATTACAATTTTAATTGATTTTGCACCTATCACAAAAGTGATAGTAGTAAATTCTAAAATTTGTAAAAGTTTAATAAGAAAAAGTTCAAGGAAATTTGCGAAATCAAACAAAAAATTAATAATACAATTAAAAACAAAATTTAACTTTTTAAAATTTTAAAGTTTTTTCCTACAATTTTTTGTGTGTAGGTGTTAATATTTTTTAATACCAATGCACTTTAAAATTTAAAACCAATACAGGTTTACTACACTCAAAATAAATTCTCTGTCCAATCAGCAGAAAAGTCTGCTGAAAATACACCCATTTTGAGCGATATGAGAAATCTGCTGATTTTAGCAGACGCGGTTTGCTAAATTTCTGTAGTGATAACCTGGGTTAAATCAGCAGAAAAATCTGCTGATTTCAGCAGAAAAATCTGCTGATTTCAGCAGAAAAAACTGCTGATTTCAGCAGAAAAATCTGCTAATTTCGGCTAAGAAATTGATGATTTAAGCAAAAAAATTTTAAATTACACCTAGTTTGAGCCAATTGATATGCTTTCTGTAAAAATATCTTTTTTCAAAATAACAGTTTTTTATAAAATTGGAAAAAAATATATATATTTAACAACTTTATAAAATTCTTAACATGAACGAACAAGAAAAAAATAACGATGTCGAAATAGACACACATGAAAGAATAGAAAGCACAAATAACACAACATTCACACTTATAATAAGAAAACAAAATAAAACAAATAAAAAAAAACACACATGAAACAAATGAAAAAAAAAATAGCAAAACACAAGGGTGGTTTTGAATTTTGTATTGAACGCCGTACGTTTTGCGTGCATGAACTGAAGAACTTCTCTTCTTGAAAAGCAGCAACAAACTGGCAAGCTGATAAAAATATCTTTGTATGAATTTTTTGTTTGTGTTCTTTTGCATTATATATTATTAAAGCTGAATATTTTGTGATGCATTTAAGCGGGAGCTATTTATATTCGTCTACTTTAATTTTTAGATAGTGATATTTGATTTTTATTTTTGCGAGATCGACATTTAAAATAATACTTAAAAAATATAACAAAAAATATCTGTCAAATTAGCAAAATAATCTGCTGAAAATCTGCACAAAATCTTTGTGAAACTTAGCAGACAGAATCAGCAAAAATTCTGCAAAATATCTGTTGTTTTCAGAAATTGAATAGCAGAGAATTCTGCTAAAATATTCATTTCAGCAGAAAAATCTGCTAAACATTTGTTATTCTAAATTGAAAGTCATTTTACAGATTTTTTGACAGAGGTTTTTTTTTTGACTGTACCAATACCGATAATACCAATACAACCTAAAACTAATATCGATTAACTTTATTTATTGGCGTACATAGGCCAGCCCGGGGGCAAAGCACACCTAGAAAATTGTTGGATTTTTTTTTTAAATACAACCTGGTATCGTATACTTTTTTTTAAATCCACAAAACTAAGCCCAACTAACTTAATATTTGTGTCCCATTAAATGTGGAAATTATGCTAATGAACCCCGATGTAAAAGGTTCCATTATAAAATTTTTACTTAAAAGATTTAAGACTACTAATTATCGCTTGAAATGTAAAAAAATATTTTTTTTCATTTTTTTTTTTCAAAACAATAATTTGCTAACTTTAACAGCTCACTAAAAAAGTAAACAACTTACAAGGAAGGTCTTTCTCAGGGTTTTGAGAACCCTGATTGAGAACCCCGATTGTCCTGAAACTTGAATATAGGAATGAGGGGGGAAAAAGAGTTACCTGTTTTCTTCCTAGCTGCCCAATCTCAAAATTAAAAAAAAAGGGTTGCCACCTTATAAAAAAATATGGGCTTTTGGGAAAATCCGCATAAAAGCCGAACTATCAGGAATTTTGCCAAACGAAAATATACGGGTCTGCTTAATTTTGATAGAGATAATTATATAAGACTAGCTGGTCCGGTCCGCGTTGCTGGCCCAAATATAAGATCACTGTTATATTTCATTTCGCTTCAAATATATAGCCCTGCAAATGCAAGTAATGTAATGTAACCTAATTAGAACTATAATTAACATAAAAAAATCGTTCCGGTCATTAGTAGTCGACATATTTAGACAAAAGTGGGCGTTAAAATTTGTGTGGTGTGCACAAGGTTTAAAAAACCAGCCCAATGGTAGTAAAAAACACTGAAATTGTACTATAGCACTGGTAAAAATATCATCAAAAACAAATAGCGATCAACTGGTACACTTCCATAAACACACACATTTCAATAGTAGCTAGCTAGCAGGTGGTTGATTTTTAAAAATAACAAAAGCAATAAGTAGCAGCACTGGTTGTGTTTGCAAAAATGAAAACAAGTAGAAAAGTTAAATTCGACTTGGCCGAATCTATGAATACCCTCCACAATGCCCATTTTAAGTGATAGTAAATTTTCTAACGTGAAAAAAATAACAGTTATGATTAGAAATATTTTATTTTGTGTAAAAAAATTTTTTTTTAGTAATTTTTGAAAAAAAAAATACTATTTTTTTTTTTGAGTGTAAAATTTTTTCGAATTTTACATTCAAGAAAAAATTTACTAATTTTTTTTTTGAGTGTAAAATTTTTTCGAATTTTACATAAAAAAAAAATTTACTAATTTTTTTTTTGAGTGTAAAATTTTTTTTGAGTGTAAAATTTTTTTCGAGTGTATTTTTTTTTTTGTTTTGGTATAAAAATATTTTTGAGTGACAAAAATACGTTTTAAAATATTTTTGTGACTTACCAATGGTTTTAAAACAGGTTTAACGGGTTTTCACCACGTGAATTTAAGGTGAAGCTAATCTGATATTCACGGTTTTGCTAATAACTTTTGAACCACTGGACCGATTTGGGTGAAATTCAACACGAACTAGGCTGGAGGAACGAAAAATATATATGCCAAGCTTCAGCACCCTCAGAATTGATTTTCGAAAGTTATAGTGCTTTTTATCTCATAAATTCACGAAAAACCCTTGCCGAAATTCAGTCTTTTGCTCATAACTTTTGAACCACTGGACCGATTTCGCTGGATTGCAATACCAACCTGACCAGGTAAATGCCCAACATATATGCCAAACTTCAGGAGCCTCCGTAAAGTCTTTCAAAAGTTAGCGTGTTTTCAACAGACAGACAGACAGACAGACAGACGGACAGACGGACGGACGGACGGACGGACGGACGGACATCGCTAGATCGTCTTAAAATCGATCGAGGATCATGAATATATATACTTTATGGGGTCCTAGACCAATATTTCGAGGTGTTACAAACGGAATGACAAACTTATATATACCCTCTATCACTAGAGTGGAGGGTATAAAAACACAACCAGCAGAAAAAAATAAACTAACCATTTGTAAAAAAATAAACACACAATGTGAGCTAGACAAAAGATCAAAAAACCATCTAGCAGCATCTAGCAGTAAAATTCAACTGCTAGGTGAGTATTGCGAGTAAGTACTAAGCAGAGAAAAAAATGTTTAAGTTATTCAAAAAAAAAGACACAAAATGCAAACAAAGGTATTAAGTAATAAGTTTTAAATTTATACTTCATATAATTTTCAGAAATGATGGTTTGTTTTGTGAACAATAAATATAAAAAAAGGAAATTATAAAATATGAGCTTTTTGGAAGCCAATGTGGCCAAATCTGGCTCATAATATTTCAAGTAAATCATTGTTAAAGTTTAAAGGTTTTCCAAAATTCCCTTTTAAATACTTATTGAAAATCTCATGAAAAATTAACTTTACAATGCTAACTCTCTTATCATACCAAATTTCTAATTGAAACGATTGCTAGTTCCAATTGATTTTTTTTAGTCAATATTTTATTTTTATCTTTTTATACCCTCCAACCACAGTATGGGGGTATACTCACTTTGTCATTCCGTGTGTAACACATCGAAATATTGGTCGGGGACCCCACAAAGTATATATAATATTGATCCATGATAGAATCTAAGACATTCTAGCGATGTCCGTCCGTCCGTCCGTCTGTAGAAATAACGATGCAGTCCAAACCAAAAGAGCTAGACCCCTGAAATTGGGCAAGAATATCTCTTATGTTACTGGTAAGGTTAAGTTCGAAGATGGACGAAATCGAACCAGGGGGAAAAAAGTTCCCCCTTAAAGAACTAAAACGACCCCTTAAAAATACAATATTTTTACGAGTTTTTTCTAATTTTTGCTCAACAAATGTAACATTTATATGCCATATTATGTTCATAGACCTGCGCTTGGGCCAAGGGGGTTAGAAAATTCGATTTTTTTTAGGCCGTCCCCCTTTGGGGGCGTGGTTTTAAAAATTAATTAAAAATAACGATACAAATTTATTATATAAGCGTAAATATCATAAACAAATAATTTGAAAACATATATAGCGGGGGTACAGATGTCCCCCACCAACTTCGTCGACCCCCCCCCCCCATCAAAAAAAAGAAAGACGCCCCTGCGATTTTTTTTTTTAATTTTAAACGTGTTGGAGGGTATAAAAGATTCGGCACAGCCGAATTTAACACTCTTACTTGTTTTGGTTTGATTTAGAAAAAAATAAAAAAAACCCCAAAAAAAATGTTCATACCAAAATCGATTTTTTAAATGTTTTTTTTGAAACTTTGGCCTTGTAAAAAATTAAAAATTCTTTAGAGAAAAAATTATTTTTTTTTAAGCTAATTTTATATTTTTATCTTATTTTGGTTTGCTTTCAGATTTAGAAAAAAAAATAACAAAAAAAATTCATACGAAAAATCGACTTTTTAATGTTTTTTTTTTGTCACTTTGGCCTCGGAAAAAATTGAAAAATTTTTCAGAGAAAATATTTTCTTTTTTAAATTAAATTTTATATTTTTAACGTATTTTGGTTTGCTTTAGGATTTAGAAAAGAATAAAAAAAATCTACAAAAAACTTTTTACGAACACCTTGGCCTCGGAAAAAATTTAAAAATTTTTTAGAGAAAATTTTTTAAAAGTTCGATCCACCCTAATATGTATCCTTATCAGTAATAAGAGGGATACAAAGATTACATGCAAGTATCGATCAATCAATCACCTGTGTATTTTTCTATTTTGTAGTAAAATTCATACATAGATGGTACAACATTATTAGTTAAAAATTTTTTGGTTTTCTTAGACAATTTTTCTGAAAAAAAAAATCTGATTATAAGAAAATGTCAAAAAATTTTTTTTTTTAACAATTTTAAAGATTTATATTGTCTTTAAACATTTTTTTTTTGTAAATTACATAATTTATACAGTTATAAAACAATTAACATCAAAAATTGTATGAAATAAATTAATTCGTACAATTTTTTGTATAAACATACACATGTGTATATTATTTTTTCTTTACACTTGCGTACAATTTTTATAAATTTTATTGTTCATCACAATCAAAAAGTATAGAATAAATAAGAGTATTCTTCCGCAAAATTTCAGAGGCACTCCTCTCTGGAATTTTGGTCCTTAAATCGGCTTATCTCGAGCATGTTTTGACAGAAAAAAATTAGGAAAAAAGTGATAAAACACATCGAAAAGTGAAAAAACACATCGAAAAGACAAAAAAACTCATCGAAAAGGTAAAAAAACTCATCGAAGAAGAGAAAAAATAAAGAGGAATTAAAGAAAACACATCGAAGAAAAAAAAAGACAAAGAAGAAATAAATATGAAAATGTCAAACTAAAAGGAATGTCAGATATTCAGTGAGAGGATTCGAGCAATTCCATGAGAGGATGAGAGCTAATAGTACGCTAATTAAAGACTTTTTGAAATAATCCGACTTGTTAGTAAACTACTAATGGGACGAATACTCTTATTTATTCTATACTTTTTGTCACAATGTACCAGACAATCATCTAGCAGCACTTGATAGAATTTCTTTAAAGTGCTAGTAGCAGCTAGTGCGTATTTCGACATTGTCAACTAGTAACCAGCTCTTCGTTTCAATTTATGTGCTAGCGCTAGAGAGACAACTTGTGTGTGTTACTCATTTTTTTACTAGCAACACACACGCAAAAACAAAAGCAATCAAAAAAATACTAAACCGTTTTGAATGAAATAAAAACTAGACAATGGTTGTGGTAATATTATTTGCAAATTTCGCCTAGTAGTGGTATTAGTATAAAGAAAAATGTGTTAGCTGATCTGGAAATTTAAAGCCTGGGTGTGCATACATATGTTAACAATACCCAAGGATTTAAAATCATTTGTACAAAGTTTTCCGATTCGTCGTTCACCGATTTTAGATTTAGCTACTAATAGCCAAATCGGCCCTGCCGTTCTTCTACTTTAGATATGAGCTTTTCGGAAGCTAGTGTGTTTAACTCCCATTTTCTTTTTTTTTTATTTTATGGTGTTAACACGTTGTATTTACCATAAACTATTTATCTGCAAAATATTTATATTTATATGATATATTTAGTTATCACAGCTAAAAAGCACTTTATTTTTTGACCACTGAAAAATAATTTCAAAATTTCAGAAGCTAGTTAGCTTAACTCCACAAAAAAAATTTCAATGAAAAACTTTAATTTCCGATATTTGGTTAATTTTTCTCGTATTTATTTTATTTAAATACTTCGATTGTCATGACTCGCATTCTGAAAATGGAAAATATATTTTAATTCCCAAATGAATTTCCCATGAAAATGCAATGTTAAGACTCTTAATATTTTTCGTAACTTATTTTAGTATTTCCTTAATCTGGATTAGTATTGTAATTATGAAAATTTCTAAACGCAGTTTCCATGCAATTGCAATTTTAACATGCATTTTTTAAATATTTATAATATTATATTATTTGTACATTTTCTGAAAAGTTCCGAATTTTTCTGTAGTATTTTACGTTATTTTTATAAGTCATTTATTTATTTTTTTATAAAAAAAAAAATTAAAACATTTTTCGGAAGCTAATAAAAAAATTAACTCCATAAAAATATAAGTTTGAGTTCAACTTTAATTGCCAATATTTCTTTAGTTCTTAACGTATCTAGATGGTCAAAAGCTTATTTGCATGGTACGTTTACCTACTTTCCCATTCTGTGCACATAAATGGTATTTTAAATTCTTAAATGCACTTCCTATGAAAATGCAATTTTCAAATGCATTTTTATCCTCCAAATAACACATTTTTTAAGTTGTGAATAAGTTATTAAAATTTAATAATGTGTTATTAAAGCATATTTGTGTTTGTTTAGAGTGAGTTTTTACCAGGGAATTATGGAAAAGCTAAAAACTTTATCATTAATTTTCTCAAAACTAGTTGAGTGGGAGTTAAACACACAAGCTTCCGAATAGCTCATACCCAGCAAAACTTTGGTAATGGGTAGTGATTATATAACACATTACCAGGTAATGTATATAACTTATTTGTAGCATTATTTTATGATGTCTTACCAAACATTTGTTCCACAACGAATTATTTTTAAGTGCAAAATAATGCATTAATAATAATTTGCTACGTAATGCATGATTATTGGAAAAAATGTATTTCATATTTATTATTTCGAAACATTAAATCATGGATGACTTATATTTGGATACATTATGTATTATATTAGGGTTGCCATTTGCATTTTGAGAAAAAGAGGACGTCAGCCTCAAAAAAGGAGGACATTTGACCCAAAAAAGAGGACAGTTTTTTTTTTTTAATTAATTTAAAAAAAGTTAACAACGCTACAATATGCAAAAAAAATAATTTTTATTAAGAATAAACAATTTTTTTTTCACTAAAAAACATATATTTCCAATTATATTTCAATATTTTGGAAATATCCATTCAATTATATTTTGGAAATATCTATTTATAATTAAAAAATTTCCAGTTATATTTAAAAAAATTCTAAATATAAATCAAAAATGTTCAATGTATATCAGAGTTTTCTATTTGTATTTAAAAATTTTCTAAATGCATTTCAGAAATTTTTATTTGTTTTCAAAAATTTCCATTTTCATATCCAAATGTTTTAAATAATTTTAAGAAATTTAAATAAATTCAGATATTTTAATTGTAATTCAAAAATTTCCATTTTGATTTAAAAATTATGTGATTTAAAAAAATTTCATTTGTGTATCAAAATCTTCTGAAAAGCATTTGAAAAATTTTGAAATACATATGGAAATTTTTGATATATACTTAATTGGAATTTGTTGAAAAGCATTTAGAATAATTTGAAATATAAATGGAAATTTTTGAAATACAATTGGAGTTTTATGAAATGGAATTTTTGAAAGCATTTAGAAAATTTTAAAATACAAATTCATATAAACTTTTGAAATACAATTGCGAATTTCTGATATACAATTTCTGGAAATTCAAAAGGAGTTTGCTTGAAATCATTTAAAAATTTTTTTAATGGAAATTTTTGATAGACAAATCTTTTTTCGGAGAGAAAACTTTAAGACACACAACAGCTGATAACACCACCCGACAGCCACACAGAAAGAATTGAAAACGAATTTCAATCAACAAAAACGCGGATTCAATCGGTTTTTTGATTGAAACTCCTCCAATCAACAAAATTGTTATACCAATCAACAAGTTAATAGCTGTTTAATTGAATATTTTTTCAATCAAACTTTTTTCGATTTTGATCAAAAATTTGATCAATTTTTTATTTTTAGTCAATCAAAATAATGATTGGTTATGACAAAAAATCCAATTACTAATGTAATAAATATAATTATTTAGTAATTGACTTTTTAAATATATTCAATTAAAAATTTTATTGTTTCAATCAATTAATAATTCAAAATATCTCATTATTTCATTGAAAATGTAATTAAATCATGAAAGTTACCTGTAAGCAATTTAAATGAAAACACCATTAATAATTTTATTGAAATTTTATTTGTATGAAAGGAAAATAATTTGACAATTTTGTTATAAACCATTAAAAAATATTTTTTGTTTTTAATATTTTACATTTTTCAAATAAGACTTCAAGTATAAAAAAAATAAAAAATATAAAATAAAAATTATTTTGAAAAATATAACTGGCATAAACTCAAAATTAAATTTTTGATAAGTATGTTAATAACAAAAATGTTTTTTTTTGTATTTTGCATTTATGTTTCAAAGTAAAACCAGAATGTGTTCGTTTGTGGATATACTTCAAACTGTTTTTTACATATTATTGTTGCCATAACTCATGCACTATACAAAATATTCTGGTAAAGAGTCATATAAAAATAAAAATTAAAAAAAATAACAATTCAATTCATTTGGATAATAACATAAATAAATACGTTTTTATTTTAAAAAGCTTAAGAAAATATGTATATCTGTACCTAGTTTTTAGAAAAATATTTGTTTGAAAAACAATTTTATAAAAAAGTTTGTGTGATTATGGAAATGTCCCTGTTAAAAAACTGTTTTTCAAAAAAAAAAAATAATTAGAAAACAGTTCACATTTTCGACCCTTACGTAGCAAAATGTCCGTTGGTCCCACCCACCAGTTTTTGATAGTTTAAAAATCTTTAAAAAGAAACATACGTAACTAGAATCAAATTTGTTTTTTTTTATCGATTAGTATGTTTTCATCCATTTTAAGATTGGATATTAGAAATTATTAAAAGTATTTAAAAAAGTATCAATTCTATTTCGTTGCTATCTCTTTAAATGAATTCAACATAAACTTGTTTGGCGACCGAATGCAAATTGGGTAGTTGCCAATTTTGTTTTTTGATAGGTAGTCAACTTTGACATTACACGGGCAATGTGCATTTGGTCGTCAAATAAGTTGAACGATTTATCACTCGTCTGATGTGGCCTTGAAGTGTGCATAAAATTAGTTTTTCTATGAAAATTTCGATAGCTTCAAACAATAATTTTGAATTTATGCAAATTCAAAAAGAAAAACACTAATTAATATGATTAACAAGTTCTATAAAAGCAGATATTTTAGAAAACTCGATAATTTCTGAAATGCAATTTAATTTTCTAAAATTGAATTGATTTCATTGCAATAACAGTACAATTTTTAAAGTTTACATTCTATACAGACTTTTTTAAAACGCAATTGACAACTTTTAAGGGCTTGTTACTCAACTGGTATCGCAACAAAAGTTGCAGTAACAAAATAGCTGTTCGTTTTTGTTATGTATATGGTGTTATGCCATATTCACATACATATTTTTAAACTAGTTCAAGCACTTAAACATGTTTATGCACCTTAACAAGTTAAAATTTAAACATGTTTAAGTGGTTAAACATGGTTTAAAAAATGAATGCGAATTTGGTATTACATGTAAACGATCATTGAACGAATTAACACCTTACGTGAAAATATAATGCATTTTGATTTTCACGTAAGACCTTACTTGTTGCTTGCTTACTTTACCAGTTGAGTAACGAGCCCTTTAAAATATAATTAATTATAAAGCTTATTCATTTTTGGTCATAATTTTGTTCCGTGTACAAGAAATACACCATTAAATATATCGGTGCCTTACGATAAATTTTTTGTGACCACTAATTTTATTTGTTTTTGCCATCTCTAAGTGTCAAATTATTTATAACGTGAAAAATAATTTATTTTATTTTAATTTCATTGAATCTATTAAAATTTTAAAATTAAAAAGTAAATTAATATATTTTAAAATAAAACATTTAAAATGTTTCAATTATACTGCTTAATTATGCCTGGTATTGTTATGCCTCATCCATTGCCAACTCCTTAATTTTAGAGGATAAGGAAAATTCATCAAGAATTTGAAGTGGCGCAAACTTTGAACTTCAAAGCAATAGCAAACCTGAACACAAATTCCCAAGATGGTACTTTTGTTGTGTTGGTTTGATAGTTGGTGTGCTCATCTATGTAGTTGCAATTTGTTACTACAAATTTAAACTACATTAAAAATATTGGATATTCCCCAATAAGACGCCATTGCTGGGGTGTGGATAATGATGAGAATTTTGGATAAGAATTTGATCAAAGTTTTAAAAATTAAACAAACATAAAGACCGAAACTTTGAAAATCCTATGCTATCATTGATGTGGCTGACATTTTTACCATAACATTTTGGGACCAAACGTAAAAATTACAGGTAACAAATTGTTTTTTATTTTTATAAGATGTTTCTTTATGGTTATTAGGGTGGGTCAATTTATACGTCTAAAAAATAAAAACCGGAAAAATTTAATTTTTGATAGCTTTTGGAATTAGTTGGGGATGTAAAATAAGAGATGTAAACATGACCATATATTACTTCATATGTGATATGATTATGCGTTTTATACTTGGAAAGCTAAAAACATTACCCCCTAAGGTTTTTACTTTTTTCATGTGGTACAAATTGACCCAACCTAATGTATATACGTTGAATTATGCAGCTCATTGTTTTGTTCCGTCTTAAAAAAAATATTTACTATTTCCAATTGCATCTCAGAAACCACACCATTTCCAATTATTTTTTAGAAATTTCCAAATGTATTTAAAAATTTGTCAATGAATTTTAAATTTACCTAAATATATTTTAAAGAATGCAAATATATTTTAAAATTTTCCAAATATGTATATTGTAAAATTGTCCAAATGTTTTTTTTTTTTGTGATAAAAATTGTCCAAATACAATTTAAATGTTATTCAGAATTACCCAAATGTAATTCAGAATTATCCAAATGCATTTCAATATACATTGAGGAACTTTTTTAATACATACTAGGGTGGTTCATAAAAACAAAAGTTGGATTTTTGTATGGGCCATCCCGAATATATATTAAGCACCGTGAGAAAATAACACGTGCTTTTTTTCAGAAATTTTAATTAAGGTTTAGGGGTCATATATGAACCAGCGAAACACATGTCGAAAATTTTGAAATACCACTGGACAATTTAATATGCATTTGAACAATATTGAAACAAATATGTACAATAGGGTGGCACGAATAATGACTTCTTTCGAATTTCGTCGATCGCCGGACAATTATGCTTGTTTTGGTCTAAAAACTCTATTTTATAATTTTCAGCCAAATTAACAATTTTAACCCGTTCCGCTAGGGGGGTTAGAGTTTATACGTAAAAATAAAAATTCCATACAAACCACACACATTTTTTTAGATTTTTTATTTTTTATTATTATTTAACTTGATTAGCTTTTATTACCGACAAACAATATCACTTTGGTGGGATAAGGCATTCAGCTTTAAAATTGAGAAAAAATTTGGAGTCTTTGGGGTCCAATTCTAAAAATTAAATTTTTTTTTTTTATTTTGACAAGAAAAGATATAAGTTGTTATGTTGCTTTTATTGATATATATTGATATACAAAATATTATTCCTATCTAAAATGTATCAAAAAAAGCAAAAAATCCGAAAACGCAAAATTCGAAAAAAAAATTCCCAGAAAATTTCTTGGAACAGATTTCTATTGATTCTTGAATATATTTTTCGGTAATCACAACAAAATTTGCTATTTAAAATAATTGCTTTCGGGATAATTTTTTTGCTGGGTTTTTGTGTTACTACATAAAATTTTAGAAAATGGTAAAAACTACCTTTTTTGTTTTTTTATAAGTTTTTAGAACACGATAAAGATGTCACAGATAGGAATAAAATTTTTGAATGTATATTATTAAAACCAACATAACTAAAATCTTTTCTTGTCAAAACTAAAAAAAAAATTTAATTTTTTTATAGTAAGACCCCAACGGCCACAATTTTTTTTTTTTTGAAATCAATTTTAAAGCTGAAAGCCCTTTTTCATCAAAATAAATTTTTTATCGTTAATAAGCTAATCCATTAAAAAAAAAGTAAAACAAAATTTTGGTTTGTATGGATTTTTGGGGCGAAACTTTAACCCCACATCGGCACGGTTTAATATTGTCTGATTTGGTTAAAAATTTGAATATAGAGTTTTAAAACCAAAACAACCCATAATTAGCCTGGCGATCGACGTAATTCGAAAAAGTTATTATTCCTGCCACCCTAATGGTCAATTTTAAAAAACATTTGGACAATTTTTGAAATACATTTGAATTAAATTTTGACAATTTTAAAATACATTTGGAAATTGGAAATTATATAGTGTCAATAGAAATCCAATTGCAGTAAAAAGCTATCAAGTATTTATGTAATACTTAAATCATTTTTTTGAGACTATCAGAAGAATTTTAAAAATGTTTAAATTATTTTTTTAATTTAAAATATAAAAAAAAAAAAAATTTGTTTCTACGACGACTTTTTTCACTTTTTTAAATTAAAATATAAATCGAAAAAAAACGAACTTCGTTTGGACATTTTGCAAAATAATAGCCACCCTTATTGCAAATAATTAAAATAAAAGTTTTTAAAACTTTTTAATCTATAAATCCACTATATAATATATTTAAAGATTTGTTTTTTTAAACAAAAACAAAATTAAAAAAACAAAATAACTAT
Source organism: Pegoplata infirma (assembly GCA_963921195.1). Taxonomy (NCBI): domain Eukaryota; kingdom Metazoa; phylum Arthropoda; class Insecta; order Diptera; family Anthomyiidae; genus Pegoplata; species Pegoplata infirma. Next base: position 25,431 of record CAWUER010000393.1, on the reverse strand, counting down.
TTGATATCACAACAATTCAATAGAATTGTCTACAACATTAAAAAATTTAAAGCTTGTTGTTCTTTGGAAAGGCGAACTTAGATTCTATCAGTTTATGAATTGACATTTCAATCAGTTTATGAATTGACATTTAAATTCAAAATTTCATTTTTAACTGTTAGAATTTTGGGAAATTTTTTTTTAAGTGGAATTTCATACAAAAAGTCTTGCAAGAAACTATAAAATATTTCCGATTCCTCGGGATACTGCAAATTAAAAACATAAAATATTTTAAAAAGTGTATCAATGGCGTTTAAAATTGTTAAAAAGGGGAATTGAAGGTCATCGAAAAAAACTGATATAGACTTAATATTACCCGGAACTCCAACAATTAGCAGTTTTGGTTGAATATTTCTGTTTTGTAATTTAAGCAGCTTTAATTTGGCATCCAATTCTTCGGGTGTTGGAGACATAATTGCAAATGAGTCTTGCGAATCAATAATTGTATGTTTTTTTTTATACTTTGCACCAATTTCGTCTGAAGCAGCTCTTAGCTGGGGAGGAAACATATAATGCAAATACCATACAATGTAAAAAGTTTTTGACTCTATTTAAAAGAAGAAATATAGAATTACAATTTTATTTATACACTTGTTTTAAATAACTACCTGGATTAGCAAAGACAATTGGTTTGTTCATCTCTCTTAAAACAGCAGGATTGTTGATTTTGGATTTCAAATAAGACAAAATTTTATCTTCACAAAATGACCATCTGGCTTTTAAATCTTTCGCCATTGGATATTTTAAGTTAAAGTCTATATTAATCTGCATGTACAATGTATTTAAAAAAATCAAAAATTGTTTAAACAAAAAATAAAAAAGTTTCTTACCAAATGAATACCTGATGGTTTTGTATACTGTGGCCATAGTTCTAAAAATTGTTTTGTAGACTGAGATTCTTGCATTTGTTTAAAACGGTACTGCGCACACTGTGACCAATAAATATCAAACTCTTCAGCAGTAATGTTTTCGTCTTTTAAACACTTTAAAGCATTAGCATAGTTTTCTTCAGGTTCAGATGAATTCCCTAGATGTGTATAATGAAAAAGTAGTTGTTGTAATATGTTAATTTTACTTGTATAAGATGTCAATAATAATAATTCATAGATTTTCAATTGACTTGAGTATTTCGATTTTTTATACCCTACACTTAGTGGTAGAGGGTAAATATACTAAGTTTCTCATTACGTTTGTAACTCATCGAAATATCGGTATGAGACTCCATGAAGTATATTTATTATTGATCAGTGATCAATTGTAAGACATTCTATTGATGTCCGTCTGTCTGTTAAATTTTTTTTTTCGGGAATTTTTTTTTATTAAAAATTTTTTTTTTATTAAAATTTTTTTTTTCTCAAAAGTATTTTTGTTTTTTTAAATAAATTTTTTTGCAAAATTGCTTTTTACATATATTGGGCAAGGCCAAATTTAACTTTTTTATTTCCTTTTTACTTTAACCAATATTCAGGGGATGCCCCCTACTGATGTGCAAATTTTTGGCACATGTGATTCTTTTTTAAAAACCAAAATAGGCAAGTAAATTTGAAAAATTCTATGCGATGTATTTTTATGATCATTGTAAAAAATGGATTTTAAAATCTCGATTCTTTCTAATTAAAATGAAATGGCATTTTTTTTTAATTAAAAAAAATTTTAGATTTTTAAAATTAAAAATGAGTGTATTAATTTTCTTTGGGAACTTACCAAATGAACCATCTTCTTCCGGCTTTACATTTTTGTTTTTTAAAATTCCGTTTTGAATTCTTTTTAAATTGGCTATCTTATTGTAAAGTTTTCCTCGTTTTCCTATATTATAGTATTCCTTTAAAAACAAAATAGTTATTGAATAATAAAGTTTTAGAAAAAAGCATTTATACTAATACATTAATTTATACTTACGATTTTTTCTGTTGGAAAAAGAGAACAAATTTCTTTTTCAAATTCTGTGCACTTGGTTAATGAACATTCAATATCATTTTCTATTAAAAATGTTGCAATAGTGTTTATAAGCTGCATTCTTTGCTCATCATGGATGGCATTGTGTTGTTTAAAATACTTTTTAATCATTTGACCACTTTTTGTTTTCTGAAGTATATATGTTACAGATGTCTCTTGCCCCAATTTTTTTTCATTCTCTTTACTGCTTTTGCTTGAAGATGGTTTTACACCAGTGGTCGGCACAAAGAGGCATATGAAAGTATTAGTGTTTTAATAAAAATATGCATGTGTTGGTGTATTTCTTCAACAAAGCGACATCAACCTGCTTTGAAGAAAGTCAGCTTGCTACTGAATAAAATATTTGTTTTTTTTATGCTCTTTGTTGATTTTTTGTTGACATTCGTGTTGTATACATGTGAATTACCGATTGTGTTCGGCTCCAGCGTGCAATGGGTGCCGATCACTGTTTTACACTTTCAACAATTGGCACTTCATTTGTTTTTGGTTTTAAGCTGGCTTTATAGCGTTTCAAATTTAACTCAAACATCGCCTCGTCACCAGCGTGAACGTTGCTAAAAATTTTTCTTATGTGATGTGATTGTAATGCTGGTAAAACTTCTACAGAAATACGTTGGTCTGAAATATATTTTTTTAACTTTTTGTAAAAAAAAAAAAATTTTTTCTTACCATAAAGCAGTTGGTATAGATGTTGGAGTTTCCACGAAGTTAGTAAGGTATTAAGTTCTACATCAGTAATTTCTCCTTCCATTTTAAGTTTTTAGTATATGGTTTTGTAAAATTCCTTCAATTTAATGAAGGTTTGGTCTTGCGTTGTTTTTAAAATTTGCACAGGTGGTCCAACAATATCTGTTAAATTCAGAATATCGTAATTAGTCGAAATTATACCACTTTCAAATGCTGCATAGTGGTTATTATAAGTGGTAGTCATATTTTTACAGCAAAGAAAAATTTTATTGGCTGTGGTTTTTACAATTAAACAAATTTCAAAAATTTTAAAATCACCAGAAAATGTTGACACAAAATGATCGACACTGTAAGTGTATCCCCAAATCTCAGCCTTTGAATACATTGTAAAGGAACTGATTGGAATTTGTAACCGTTTACTAATTATTTCTTCAAGGTCGTCGTTTATATAAGGATTTTTTAAAATAATATCTTCACGTTTTTCGTTTTTTAACAAAAAATTTGCAAAAACCATTTGTTGCTTGTATGCAAAACTAATGGGTATATTTTTCCTAGACGTTATGACATGAGCATAAATTTTAAACTGCTTATGCTTACCCTCATACTTAAAGCTCCACAAATGTCTTAGTGGACCCGACTTTCTCATTATTAGTGCATAGTGGGTAAGAAAATGAAATTTGGGAGTTAAATTTTTTTTAAATAATAATCGATAGTTTTCATTTAGTTTTTCAGTTTTTAGCTTTATATTGTTTATTAAAGCGTCAGTTATTTCGAAACATAAAATATCATCAATAAGCTCGAAAAAATTTAGTAAAAATGTCCAAACTTCATCCCCGTGTGAAATAAACTCTCCAAAAAGTATGGGAAAATAGCTACAAAAACAAAGCATCTGCTTTGCTGACATTTTTAATTTTCTACTTTTAATTTCCATATCAGTTACTTTTAACTTTTCATTTCCTTTGTCATGTTTTTCATATGAAAAACTTTTGAGCCTGCTGTTTAAAATATCAATTGAAAAATACTTCATTTTGTATATAAAATAATTAAGAGCTTCACACACAACGTTATGACATATTCCCTCGAAGAAATCGTGCATCACGTCAACGATAAAGTTTTCCGTGCAATGAAAACTAGGAAGGCTATTAAAAGCACAATCAGTACTAATGCCAGTTGGTGCAGATAACTGGCCATCAATAGCTTCCCTGTAGTTGATACGGTCCCTTACAATATTTTGATTTGCTACATTTGCCTGCTGAGAATCTGATTTTTTCATTAAGCAAAATCTGCAAAAGTAGTGTGCTGAGAATGATTTAGAAAATCCTAATGTAACATTTAGCCCAAGATTGTCTCCCAGCAAAAGACCCATTATAAAGTGGACGGTTTTCAATCCCTCTTTGGTTTTTAACTCAATGCCGTTGACTTCTAATTTTTTTAAAGTGTTGACTAATGGACCGTAGCATTTATTGCCATACAGTTTGACATCTGCAGTTTTAACTGAACAAGCTAAATATACTTCATCCTGTTTTGAGGATTTCATTGGCAGACAAGGAAAACTATAATAGAAGTTGCACATTGAGTGTCTATTTGACTTGGGACCAATGGCATTATTAATTCCAAAATCGTCCCCGTAAAGAAAAAAAGGAATTGTTATTTGGTGTGGGTATGAACTTCTTTTTTGGCGCCACAATTCTCCCTGTACAAAATTTTTAAAGTTTTTATCATTTTCCAAGTTTTCCATATGCACTCTTATAAATTTTTGTTGAAATTTACCCACTTTATTGTAGGTAACTGTTCTCCTACAATAAAGTGGGTAAAAATACACTATGTGTTTAAATTTCAACATTTGCACACAAAGTGTGTATATCTATTAAACATTTTGTGTGCACACCTACATGTTTGACGCTTCGAAAATTCTCTAGCAATAAACACAAAATGTGTAATTTTAAAACGTTTGTGCTTAAAAAAGCATTCAATGTGTGCAAAAATGAATTAAAAATGCTTAAAATTGCATTTATAATATTTTTTTACTTTTAATGTGATTTATTCCTATAAAAAAAAATACAAAAAACGCATTTTTATTTATATGCTTTTTATTTTAATTAAATTGCAATTATAATATTTAGATAAAACATCCAATAAATTGTAAAAACTAAAATGTAATAAAAAAACAGTAACATAATACAATATGTTATTATAACATAATAAAAATATTTAAAATCATAAATTATAAATAAACAAATAATAGCTATATTAAACGTCGTAATAAAAATAGAATTTGTTAAAATTAAGAAAAATAATATGAATGCATTTAAAATAAATTAATTACAATAATGCTAAATGTATCAGATTCTGAGATTTCTTTATAGGAAAATTACTTAAAAAGGTCTGATTATCTTTAAATAGAAAATGACTCTGAATCCTTAACTTTTTCTACAGAAAAAATGATTCTGAGACGTTTTCTATAGAAAAAATGTCTCAGATTCTGAGACTTTTTCTATAGAAAAAATGTCTCAGATTCTGAGACTTTTTCTATAGAAAAAATGTCTCAGATTCTGAGACTTTTTCTATAGAAAAAATGTCTCAGATTCTGAGACTTTTTCTATAGAAAAAATGTCTCAGATTCTGAGACTTTTTCTATAGAAAAAATGTCTCAGATTCTGAGACTTTTCTATAGAAAAAATGTCTCAGATTCTGAAACTTTTTCTATAGAAAAAATGTCTCAGATTCTGAGACTTTTTCTATAGAAAAAATGTCTCAGATTCTGAGACTTTTTCAATAGAAAAAATGTCTCAGATTCTGAGACTTTTTCAATAGAAAAAATGTCTCAGATTCTGAGACTTTTTCAATAGAAAAAATGTCTCAGATTCTGAGACTTTTTCTATAGAAAAAATGTCTCAGATTCTGAGACTTTTTCTATAGAAAAAATGTCTCAGATTCTGAGACTTTTTCTATAGAAAAAATGTCTCAGATTCTGAGACTTTTCTATAGAAAAAATGTCTCAGATTCTGAGACTTTTTCTATAGAAAAAATGTCTCAGATTCTGAGACTTTTTCTATAGAAAAAATGTCTCAGATTCTGAGACTTTTTCTATAGAAAAAATGTCTCAGATTCTGAGACTTTTTCTATAGAAAAAATGTCTCAGATTCTGAGACTTTTTCTATAGAAAAAATGTCTCAGATTCTGAGACTTTTTCTATAGAAAAAATGTCTCAGATTCTGAGACTTTTTCTATAGAAAAAATGTGTCAGATTCTGAGACTTTTTCTATAGAAAAAATGTCTCAGATTCTGAGACTTTTTCTATAGAAAAAATGTCTCAGATTCTGAGACTTTTTCTATAGAAAAAATGTCTCAGATTCTGAGACTTTTTCTATAGAAAAAATGTCTCAGATTCTGAGACTTTTTCTATAGAAAAAATGTCTCAGATTCTGAGACTTTTTCTATAGAAAAAATGTCTCAGATTCTGAGACTTTTTCTATAGAAAAAATGTCTCAGATTCTGAGACTTTTTCTATAGAAAAAATGTCTCAGATTCTGAGACTTTTTCTATAGAAAAAATGTCTCAGATTCTGAGACTTTTTCTATAGAAAAAATGTCTCAGATTCTGAGACTTTTTCTATAGAAAAAATGTCTCAGATTCTGAGACTTTTTCTATAGAAAAAATGTCTCAGATTCTGAGACTTTTTCTATAGAAAAAATGTCTCAGATTCTGAGACTTTTTCTATAGAAAAAATGTCTCAGATTCTGAGACTTTTTCTATAGAAAAAATGTCTCAGATTCTGAGACTTTTTCTATAGAAAAAATGTCTCAGATTCTGAGACTTTTTCTATAGAAAAAATGTCTCAGATTCTGAGACTTTTTCTATAGAAAAAATGTCTCAGATTCTGAGACTTTTTCTATAGAAAAAATGTCTCAGATTCTGAGACTTTTTCTATAGAAAAAATGTCTCAGATTCTGAGACTTTTTCTATAGAAAAAATGTCTCAGATTCTGAGACCTTTTCTATAAAGAAAATGTCTCAGATTCTGACACTTTTTCTATAGACAAAATGTCTCAGATTCTGAGACTTTTTCTATAGACAAAATGTCTCAGATTCTGAGACTTTTTCTATAGAAAAAATGTCTCAGATTCTGAGACATTTTTCATAGAAAAAATGTCGCAGATTCTGAGACTTTTTCTATAGAAAAAATGTCTCAGATTCTGAGACATTTTCTATTATAAATATATCTTAGACTCCAAGACTTTTTCTATAGAAAAACCATGTCATATTCTAAACATTTTTCCATAAAAAAAATTTCTGAGATTTTGGAAGATTCTGAAACAGTTTCTAAAAAAAGATATATCATATTTTGAGACTTTTCCATAGAAAAAAATTTCTCAGATTCTGGGACTTTTTCTTAAGACAAATTTTCTTAGATTCTGAGACTTTTTCTTTAAAAAAATTCTTGTTCAATAAAAAAAATGTCTCAGATTCTTACAATTTTTCTGTAGGAAATCTCAGATTCTAAATGCATTTGTTGAAATTAATATCTGATTCTAGCACTTTTATCCTTCTGAACAGGTTTTTGATCCTGAAATACATTTTGTAGACAAAATCTCCGTTTAAGGATATGAGGAACGCTTTGTTGTTTTAATAGGAAAAAAAAAACTGGAAATGTTGATGGTATCACAATACTTTAGTTTGAAAATACGAGCTTCTTGTTGAAATATTACTTCAATTTCGCGTCAAAACTCAAAACATAAATTCTCTGTGAATTTAGCAACTTGCATTTAATATCTGAAAAATATATGTATTTTTATAAATTTATTTTGTTGATGCAGTTGTTTATGAGAGTTATCTCTACTAACCTTATAATAACACTTTTATTGCCTCATCTTCAATTCCCCAATTGTTTGCGAAATATTATTTATTTATTTATATATTTTTAATTTTCTTGATCTATTCGACAAATGCTTCCTTTTATTTAAAAATATTTGAAAAATAATTTCTGTATTTTTTTCTGTTTTGATTTTTGATATGACAATTAATAATTACTACTATAAAAATGTAGCATTACACATTTTGTGTCTAATATTTGATTTCAAACACAAAATGTGTAAAAATAAAATTCAAATTTCTATAAACACACAAATTACTATACTAAATGTGTAATTTTCGATATTTTGTGTCTAAATGAATTTTTCAAACATTTCATGCGTAAATTTAGGCGTTGTGTGTCATTTTAAACAAAAGTTTACTAACATTATTGTAGTGATTTTACATATATTTTTTAGAGTGTGTGTTAAAACATCATCTATTAAGTTATTTTGTTCGAAAATACATTTAAATTGATATTCTAATGGCATAATTATGCCATTAGAGGAAGGATTGTTACAAATATTAAATGGTTCAACCTCCCCTATAATCCCACAATCTTTCATTGTTTTTTTTAATTTAAATTCAGTTTTTACATTTGAAAAAACATCTTTAGCATCACTAAGGACCTCAAATAAAGTTTTTTCAGTAAAACTGCTTTGGGTAACGCAGTCTCCAACAAAATCAAGGACAGGAGTTAATATTAATTCCTCAACATGTTTTTTTATGATAAAAATGTCTGAACGTGCAAAATTGCTGTAAGAATTTAACTGCACCATAAACTTGGTGGCGAAGAGATGTAATTCCTGGACTTTTTCTTTATAGCAAAAATCAATGTGTGTTTCAACCACTGGAACAGGTTGGTCATTATAAGTATTAACTTCGGGAACACTTGATATGTCACACTCAATACTGGTGACAACATTTTCGGAGTTTTCGGGAATAGCATTATTTTGTGTTTTTTTATTGTGGTTCATTAGATGGCGTTTAAAAGAGAATTTTGTTTTAAATTTTTGGTAGCACTTTCCAATTGTGCACTCAAATACTATTCCTGGGCATTGTTTTTCGTGCTTATTTAAATGGATCATATATAATGCAACGCCACTCAATTTTTCTTCGCAATAAAAACAAGTAATGGTATCCATATTTGCTCACCTTCTTCCAACAGCGACACACTTCAAATATTTCACTTTTTTTGTAATATATATAAAACTTTATTTAATTTACTTGTAATTTTCTTTCTTTTCATAAAAGTTATTCACTAACGCACGCGCTTAAACAAATTTCAGATTTTTTTTAAGTTTGCCGGTAAAATGAAAAAATATGTATACGCATTTTTTTGCCTCGTTAACGAATGACAAAATTACGAAGAAATGCATATTTTTTGCTCATTAATGTAAGTGTTGTCCACATTAAAAATAAATTAACCGCTTATTTTGTTCATTTTTTCAATTTATGTAGCCAAATAAATTAAAGCGATCAAAAAATTTGGTATGTTGAAACATTGTAATTCGACAGTCAATGAAATTAACAAAAAATGCTTGGAAAGTTTAACTTTTGAGCAAAACAATGATTGACTTTCTGGTCATTTTTTGATCAATAGATTTAATTGAAAATTATAAGCCAATAATTTTTTGTGTGCAATATTAAACATGAACTGGATGATATACGTCTTAAAATAGAGATGAAATGGAGTAAAACCGCATTTACAGTTTTTCATTTCGTGATCCTGTTTCCTTTTAAAAGGACTTCAAAGTTTTAAAGAAAACATTTTGTAAAATATGTGTACTTGTCCTAGGTTGACACTGGTGACGGAAAATGAAAGATGAAGATCTCCCCTAATTTATCCATTTTTCTATTTTGCCATATCAGAATAAAAGGATGTGAATAAAGTCATTTGAAAACTTTATCAAAATATTTTGTTAAAAATGTTGAATGATATTAAAGGATACATTTTTGAAAGGACTTAACTTACCTCCTTTTTCCTGATATGTAAAAATAATAAAATAGGCAAATTAAGGGAGATCCTCCTCTTTAATTTGCTGTCAATAGTGGCATCCTAGGACAAGTAAAATATTAAAAAAACATTTTATAAAATTTAATCCTCTAAAACTTTGAAGTCCTTTTAAAAGGACACAGGATCACAAATTTAAAAACTGTAAATGCTGTTTTACTACATTTAGTCTGTATACACGTATATTATCCAGTTCGCGTTCAACGACTTTTTTAATTTTTGTCGGACGGTGTAATAAGTGATGTCAACGTAGATATTTTCGCTCTACATAAATTGCTTTTTTACTCGAAATATACGAGTTTTTAAGTGTTTTTTTTTTATTATATGCGAGTTTTGTTCTCAAAAAGTTGACATTACTGCTAATAAGCAAAAATACAGCAATGCAATAATTCAAACGTTAAGAAGTAATAAAACAATTTATGGGGAAAAGTGCAAAAAGTAGGACAACCCCGGACACTTTCTAAAAAAGAAGTAGGACTGCCCCGGACGCCCTAAAAAAGAGGACGGTGTCCGGGGAAAAGAGGACGGATGGCAACCCTATATTATATCAAAGTTTGAAATAATGCATTATTTATAATTGGATGCATAATGCATTACAATAACATAAAAAATAATTATTTTATAAAAAAATGCATAAGTTTAAACTAGAGATGGGCTCTCGACAGGAAATTTCTAACGACACACACTCACGAGCATATTTTATCTACTTACACTCACTTACAATCACGTGAGTAAATTTAATACAAAATTACTTTTTCACTACTCGTAACACCTTATATATTATCTTCTGGTATATTATTTCATTTCTCGTAAACTATAAAATATCATATCCCAGCAAAACTTAGATTACCAAATAAGGTATAAAATAAGGTATAGGATCTCTTATTTGATACATTGCAGCATTGATGATTTTAACAGGCGATGAGACTCAAAGTAATGCATCCACATTATCACAAAGAATACCAGTAAGGTATAAAATAAGTCATAAATTTATAACGAAGAATACGAGTAAGGTGTAAAATATATGATATTTTATAGGTTACGAGAAATGAAATAATATAGCATACCAGAAGATAATATATAAGGTATTATGAGTAGTGAAAAAGTAATTTCGTATTAAATTTACTCACGTGATTGTAAGTGAGTGTAAGTAGATAAAATATGCTCGTGAGTGTGTGTCGTTAGAAATTTCCTGTCGTGAGCCCATCTCTAGTTTAAACTTATGCATTTTTTTATAAAATAATTATTTTTTATGTTATTGTAATGCATTTTGCATAAAATTATAAATAATGCATTATTTCAAACTTTCAAATAATACATAATGTTACCAAATATAAGTCATCCATGATTTAATGTTTAGAAATAATAAATATGAAATAATTTTTTTGGAATAATCATGCATTACGTTGCAAATTATTAGTAATGCATTATTTTTCACTTGAGAATAATACGTTGTGGAACAAATGTTTGGTAAGACATCATAAAATAATGCTACAAATAAGTTATATACATTACCTGGTAATGTGTTATATAATCACTACCCATTACCAAAGTTTTGCTGGGATATTTTACACCTTAATCTAGCTTGTGCTATCTCGTTCAATTTAGTGAGCGATCATTATAGTTCAATTTCGTTCATTGAACTAGATCGTTCATATCGTTCAATCGTATAATTTTAAAGGATACAACAAAATAAAGTAAAACCTAAAAGTATTAAGGGAAAGAGTTTGCAGTGAGACAGACGGAAATTGTGTTAAAGGAAGTTAATTGTTTATATTTACATGAAGCAAATATACAAGTTTTTTGTTTTATATTTTTAGCGGATGTATTAGCCAGCTAAAGTCCTACAGCACTCCAACATTTTGAAAAGAAATGGATTACCTTGAACAATATTGAAAGTGTTCCATTCATCATTTAGTAAATTTTTAAAATGTGGAAGACTACTAAACGTATTTGTGCTTTTACGTGGGAAATTGAACTTTAAAGCCTCCACACTTAATGGGAATATGGCTGAATTGCAGTTTATGGGGCACACGGAAATTAAAAAAATAAAAACTCCACCCGATCAAGAATTAATAAAGAAAAAAACCGAAATTAACGATTAGTGGCGCCGGACTCCGGAAGCTCCTCTAAGCCCCCCCATAAAGTAGCGAATTTAGCACTGATTTTAACCTGCCAAAAGGCTTGATACACAAAAAAAAAACTATAGCGAAGCCGCTAAACTAATTTATGGAGTTTGTAATCCCTAAGCTCGGCCAAAGGCCGGCTACACAGAAAAAAATTTAAAACAAAAAATTTTTTTAAGATGTCCCTTCGCTGGATGTCCCTTCGCTGGATGTCCCCATTAAAGAGGACCACAAAAAAGTTCCCGGCGCCACTAATCAATAATTTTGTTTTTTTTTTCTTTTTTAATTCTAAAGCGGATTGCGTTTTTAGTTTTTTCGATTTCATTGGGTACAGCCGGATATATTATTCTTACTTGATAATTCTAGAGCATATATACTACACTCTATTCCTTTGTTAATAAAACAACAATTGTTTAAAAGTAACAAAAATTCATTTTTTATTTAAAATTAGAGTAACAAAAAAAGATTCAGTCTTATATTTGAAAAAAAGTAATAAGTAATTGTTAAATATTTTCTTAACGTATAAAAACGTTTATTACATATTTGAAAAAAAAAATAATAATTTAAAAATATTTTTTGTACATTGTACATACAAATATTTGTAATATGAAATAACTTTAATGAAAAATTTTTATGTTTTTAATTTGGAGTTTCAAAACAAATAGTTGCATATCAGCACGGTGAGCCTCAGCGATGTTCAGGTTGAACTTTAGTGTCGACGAAAAGTGTAAATGCAGTTCGATTTCTACATGATTAGTTGTCACAAAACTGTTTTCAGCGAAATCGTAGCTGATCGCATTAGCGAGATATCGCGAAATTAGTGATTTTATATTTTAAAAAAATTTGATATTGAAGTTTTTTAAAAACTGAGTATACAGTTTTCATTGTATTTATTTTAAGGTCACAAAACAGTAAACATCGAAATCCTATCTTCTTTAGTTCGCGAGAAATCGCGAAATAACTTTTTTGTCAATTTTTGTTTTTCAACTTTTTGTAGGTTTTTTTCAAATGTTGTGGAAAGCTGATATGCACTTTAATGTGTACGTGATCGAAGGTCATAAGGGTGTTGACATCAAAGTTGTAGGTGTACACTAGACTGGGTCGACCATAAAGGAGAAAAAAAAGTTCCTATTGGGCGGGCTTAATTTTAAAGCTTACCTCGAAAAAGTTCCATAGCCAAAATATTAGATTTTTAGGTCGCGATTTGGTACCGCCGAAATCGTTATTTGTTCATAGCATTGTCATTTGATGTCCGATCGTTATAAAAAAAAATTGTAAGAAAATCCTCAGCGAGTACTAAATTTGACCCATATCTGGTTTTAACCTTAGAGGTCATCTTCTTGTTATGATTGTTAGTTTCTCATCTTTATACCCACTTAAATGATTTTTATTTTTCCATTAAATTATAGCACTAAGAAAATCATAAAATCCTTTCCTTGGAAGTATCAACTTAAAATAATTAACAAAAAAGTTACATTTGATTTAAAATTTTTAAATACAATATAAAGAAAATTAGAAAAAAACACTTGTTATTATGCCTTTAAACTATATTTAATTTTTTTAGTTTGTATTTAAATAAATACGAACAAGTGTTTCGAATCTTTTTCTATGGAAAATTAAAATCGAATGTAACTTTTTTGTTAATTAATTTAAGAGGGTACTTCTAAGGGAAGAATTTAATGAATTTTTTAGTGCTATAATTCAATGGAAAAATAAAAATCATTTAGGTGGGTAGAAAGCTGAGAAACTAACACTCATAACACGAAGATGACCTCAGGGGTACAAACCGGATATGGGTCAAATTTAGTACTCGCTGAGGACTTTCTAACAAATTTTTTTTTATAACGATCGGACATCAAATGAAAATGCTATGAACAAATAACGCTTTCGGCGGTACCAAATCGCGACCTAAAAATCTAATATTTTGGCTATGGAACTTTTTCGAGGTAAGCGTTAAAATTAAGCCCGCCCAATAGGAAATTTTTTTTTCGACCCGGTCTAGTGTACACTGTCGCAAGATATCGCGGAATTATTTATATATTTATATATTTTTTATTTTTTTTTTATTTTTTAATTTTGCATGTTCTTTTGAAATGGTGTAAAAACGTGGTATGCATTTTTATTTGTACATGATAAAAAGACATTACAGTTAGTCAAGGCACCCTTTTATGTTTCAGAATTGATGTAACAATCTGATCCTGCTGCTTTTCTGAAAGTTTTTTTGCAATATTGTTACCATCTATGGCAGTTTTCCTGTTACAAGAATGTCGTTTGCCTTTCCCAATCTCTTGGAAACAAGATTTACAAACTTTTACAATTTGATGAGTACTAGATTCAAGTATTTTGTTGGGAAGCTTAGAAATATCTGAGGCAGCATTAAGACCATTTAATGAATTGATAATATTGTCAACGTTTCGATAATCTTTAAAATTTTCTTTATTTGTGTGGCCACGATATCTTCCAGTTAAGCAAATAAAGCAATTGCAATTTTCATCGTTTAGTCTGTTTTTTTTTTGTAATTTAATGTCGGTGTAATTTGGCATTATTGGCAAGTTTCTTTTGAAAATATTATTTTCTCGCTCGGTGAGAAAATGGCGGCAAGACCTGCATATACTTAGAGGATATCTAGGGTCCTTAAGATCGAAATTCCTATTTATGTGTTTTTTTAATAGATGTTCTAAACTTTTAGATACCGCAAAACCTTCATATTTTTTCTTTTTGGAATAAATTTTGTTTCCACATGGTCCGCAAACCTTCTTCCTGTTTTCTTGGTGGCTACATTTGTATCCCATCTCGGAAAATTCGGTGAATTTTTAATTTGTTTGTAAACTAGTAACTCGTTTTCACATTTAATACCAAAAAATTATTTCTTATAATTCAAAATAATATGACAGTTAATAAATGGTTATGAATTATTTGAAGAAAAAGAGAGTGCATAATAATATTACAATACAAAATAAATGAAAAAAAAAATTGAAAAATTTTTCGCGATTTTTCGCGAAAATTAGCGTCAATATATAGATTTCAGCAGTTTTACCACCTTTAGTTAAGGGCAATTTAAACTGCATACCATATACTTGTCGTTACTTAAATTTATTTTTTTTTTTGATACCAAAGAAAAAAAAGAAATTTATTATAAAAGCTCGTACAGTAATTTTGCGATTTCTTGGGAAATTGATCGTCTATAATTTTTATGCTTGCAGTTTTGTCACCTCTAATAACCTCGAATTCAAACTGCATACCACATTTTTGTCGTTAATTGAAGTATATGTTTTTACAGACCACAAATAACACAAATTAATGAATAAATAGTAGATAAGCGAGTTTTTTTGCGATATCTCGAAGAATTAAGCAGCTAGAATTTAAATGTTAACAGCCTTATGACCTTTGATCAATAGCAAGTCAAACTGCATTTCGTGTTTTTCAACAATGTTAAAGAAACTTCTTTTATTAATCAAAACAAGAAATACCCCCAAAAAGCTGTTTTTCGCTATTTCTCGCGAAAGTGAGCAGCTATAATTTTTTTGGGGGCAGTTTTAATTTCTTCCAGCATGTGCAAATCAAACTGCTTACCACTTTTTTTATCATTTCTAAAGAACCGGGTTTAAAATATAATAATAAAAAAAAATATATATATATATAATTACGCGATATCTCGCGAAATTTAGCACCTACAATTTTGATGTCAACAGCTGTGTGACCTTTGATCAAGCACAAGTAAAACTGCATACCATGTTTTTATGAAATTTTAAAAAATCATATATGAAGATAAAAACAAAAATAAAAACAGCAAAAAAGTAATTTCACGATTTCTCGCGAAATTGAGAAGATATGATTTCGCTGTTAACTGTGTTGTGACATGTAAATAAATACAATTAAAACTGCATAACCAGTTTTTGAAGATATTTAAAAAACTTCATTGTCAAAATTTTAGAAAATACAAAAACACTAATTTCGCGATATCTCGCGAATGCGATCAGCTACGATTTCGCTGTTAACAGTTTTGTGACATTTATTCATGTAGAAATCGAACTGCGCTTACACTTTTCGTCGACACTAAAGTTCAACCTGAACATCGCTGAGGCTCACCGTGTCAGGAATTCAAAATTGTATTTCAAATTTGAATAATATTCTTATTTCTAAAATTGTTTTTTTTTTTAACACAGATAGAAATTTGAATATTTAAAAAAATTTTAAAGTTTTTTAAAGTTTTTTTAAAACTTTATTGGAAATTTTTTAAATTTAACCGAGTGTTTTAAAAAGTAGAAAATTTTTTGGTAATTTAACTGAAATATTGTGAATAAAAAAAATGTTAAGTAATATTTACATGTTGTTGTGCAAAAAAACTAAGCTTTTTACTTTTTCTGGTTTTAAAAGAGTGCGCCTTTCATTAATAATTTGTCCAGTTGCGGAAAATATTCTTTCACAAGGCACTGATGTTGCTACTATGCACAGCCGTTTTAATGCATAGGTGTAAACACGGGGATAGAGATTTTTTCTTTCTTTCCACCACAAAAGCGGGTCCTTTTTCCGATCCAAATACTCCTCATTTAAGTATTTGTCAAATTCTCGTATACTTGCCACTGAATTATTGTCCGGCCTTACAGTCTTATTGAAATCCTGATCGTAAGCATTCCAAATACTAGACTCAGCACTATTGGTTAGCTGAGTTGTATTCTCTTCGCTGTTGTCAACCGAGTTTGGCAGGCGAATTAAACAAATTCGGCTTCTAAGGGTTTTGATTGTGTTTTCGTAGGCAGAGTCGTTCTTAAAACCTTTTCTTTTAAATCGCGGATCCAGGATAGTACTTTCAGCATAGAGAGAATTTCTTTCGTATTCTCCAAAACGGGATATTAATTCTTTTTTGAGTATTGAAATCATAGCCGATACCTTGCAGTTTGATGAAAAGCGTTGCGAAGTAAACCTTTCCAAAAGGTTACACAAAACAGTAACTTTGGAAAGTGTAACATTTTTTTCCGCTGAAATCTCGACAGTTTCTTCATAAAATGGTTTCAGAATCGGTATAATTTCATTAATTACATCCCATTCTTCTAAAGGCAAAGCTAAATCAGGACGAGTAAGCGAAAGAGTGGATATTACTGCTTCTTTCACTAAAACAATTCGCTCAAGCATCTCATAGGTTGAGTTCCACCGAGTAATTACGTCCTGCTTGAGCTTAAGTTCCGGAAGCTGCATTAGTTTTGGTGTGTCCTGAAGTTTTCTTAAGCCGATTGAACTTTTGTGAAAATATTCCACAATACGTTTAACTTTTGCAACAGTATCACATATTTCTGCTATTCCAGCTTGTACTATAAGGTTAAGTGAATGAGCAAAACATCCTATTCCACGCCACTGCCCATGACGGATTGCTGCAGTTATATTGGCAGCATTGTCACTTACTATGGCAGTCTATTTATGGCCAAATTCAAAATCATCCATAATTTTTTTTAAAAAATTGGATAAATTTTCAGCAGTATGCCTTTCGCCATATTCTTCGCATGCAATCAAGTGAGATTGCAGCTCAGTATCTCCGTCTATGTAATGGGCCGTGACAGCCAAATAGCTAGCATTGGTTCTCGATGTCCATCCATCCGTTGTAAGACAAAGAGCAACCGCTGATCGAAGTTTCACTTCTATTTGTTCTAAAAGTTCATTGTGAACGCTCGGCAAAAGATTATTGGACAGAGTTTTTCTAGTAGGTAAATTGTACCCAGGACATTGTGACACCAAATTAATCAGTTTTTTGAATTCTGGTTCTTCTACTATTCTCAAGGCATGGTGCCCCTTTGCAACCATTTTAAGCACTTGTCTATCAATTTGCTCCACTTTTTTAACTGGAGGAGGTTTGCGTATAAATTGAGTAATACTTGCCTGTGTTGACTGTATTTGAACGCTAGTAGAAGGCTGTTCCGTTTCCACCAAACCTGTATCTAAATTTATAGTAGCAGGCTCGGACGCTGTCTGCCTTTCCAAAATCATTGGCGTTAATGGATGCTTAAATTTAATATGTCTGCTTAGATTTCCCAGTGACCCGCCAGCAATGCTTAGTGATGCTGAACAATATTTGCATTTAGCCTTCTGCGCTCCATCTTCCGAAAAATGCAGCCATATTGAACTAGTCTTTCGCTTTGTTGACATATTTTTATTTATTTTAAAAAGATAAGAGTGGAAATATTAAATTTTTCTTTGCACTAAAAATTTTTAAAACTTTTCTCATCAAAATTCATTGGAAAAGAAAAAATAACGTTTAAAAACTTAAGTTCAAAAAGAAAATACCAAAAAATAAAATCCGGCAACTTTTAAATTAATTGAATACTGCTCATGGACGTATTCAGGGGGGGGGGGCCCAGGGGGCCCGGGCCCCCCCCTTTTGGATTGAAAAATTTTAAAAAATTAATTCACTTCAACACATAATACATGTAACAAAGTATTGCAAATATTTTGGTTTTTGTATAAAATTATTAATATCTTTCTATAAAAACTCTTAAAAAAAAGTTATTTATATCGAAATATCTGTAAAATATGTATCGAAAACACATTATATTGGGTTTATTTAATGAAATTTATGCATCAGGATCAGGGATGGAATTGTTGATACAAATGTACTTTTTTTGATACTATTTAATGTTGAAAAATACGTTGATACGCCCGTGACTCATTTGATACATTTTCAAAATTAAACGAATTTTAATTAATTTTTTTATTGAAATTTTTTTCTTGCTAATTGAAATATGGTTATTCGTGGAGAAACTTTTTTAAATTTAAAAGAGTTTCATTTATGTTGATGTATGGTCTAATCAATAACAGCTGACTTTTCACCCTCGGCCAAAATAACTCTAACCTTAAGTTGCAAACTCTGTAAATGTCTTTCTTGATTATGACGCTGGGGTGCCCCACTAATATATTTCAACGAAAATCAAAATTTTTCCCGAAGAATAATTTTTGTCTTAAATATTTATTTCATATCTCTCTTTTGTTTTCGAGATAAGCTTAAAATGTAATTTTTTTAACGTTTTATAGTTATTTTTTCAAAAACGGCTCTGGCAAAAATTTTGATTTTCGTCGAAATGTAGTAGTGGGGCACCCGAGATACATATTCAGGAAAGACATTAACAGTGCAACTTGTGGTAAAAGTTGGTTTGGCCGAGGCGTGTTTTGTTTACTAAATTTGTTTTTTCCCGAAACAACTGTAAAATCTCATTTTATATTTTTAATACACATTCATGAATTTTTAGTACCGGCTTCGTTTTTAATTACTATTTTTTGTTGTTTTTAATAAAAAAAATACGTTGAGGGCCAGAAAAGTACAATTTAAAATTATTTTTGATACCAAAACAAAATTGTCATATTTCATCCCTGATCAGGATCATGAAAACAGTTTTCTGTACAAAACTTAAAACTCTGAGGTTCTAAGAGCCTTTTTCTTTATTAAAAGTCTCAGGTTCTGAGATATTATTTCTTAACAAAATTCTCAGATTTTGAATATTTTTTTCTAAAGAAAAATTTCCATATATTATTTTTTATTTAGCACTTTTTTTAAAAAGTCGGGTTTGAATTAAAAAACTGCAGTTTTAAATAATAAAAAACGACTTAGGACAATATTTAAACTGGGTAAAAAAATCGATTATTACACTGCGGAACACTAAAAAATAAACAAGAGTTACGACCACCATTTCTATATATTTCGGACATGCTGATTCGAATGGCGTACTCCGTTTTTCGATGTATGGTACAGTTTTCTTGCAAAATGTCGTTAAAGATTTGCTGATTTCCAGCCAGTTTTTTAACAAAAAAATTTGCAAAGTAAATGGTTTATAAATTTTATGACATGGAAAACAAAGATATGACTTGTAGCAACATTTCTTATGCAAATTTGGTTTAAAGCTTTTCAATGTAAGCCTTTAAATTCGCGAATTTTTTCATTTTTTAAGGTTTTCGCGAAATTAACAGCCAAATTGGTCTTTGATAAAAAACTTGCTTTTAATGAATCAAAAATGCATCCCTAATAATACGAATAGTGGACAAAAAACAGCTATGTTATATGGACCATCATGATGAAAATCGCGAAAAACCGTTTTTTTTTGTATATGCCAGCATCACTTTACGAGATGATTTAAGGCTTCATCTTTTAGTATATAATGTGGGAACCTTAAACAACTAACTGACCAAAAATTCGGCCAAAAAAGTTTTCATTTGCAAAAGTTATCTTAACAAAAACTATTATTTCAGTGTTTGCGATACAATAATTATAGTTTTTGTTAAGATAACTTTTGCAAATGAAAACTTTTTTGGACAAATTTTGGGTCAGTTCATTGTTTAAGGTTCCCACATTATATACTAAAAGATGAAGCCTCAAATCATCTCCTAAAGTGATGCTGCCATATACAAGAAAACGGTTTTTCGCGATTTTCACCATGATGGTCCATATAACATAGATGTTTTTTGTCCACAATTCGTAGTGTCATGGATGCCTTTATGATCCACAAAATTCAAGTTTTTTATCAGAGACCAATTTAGCGGTTAATTTCGCGAAAACTTAAAAAAATTAAGAAATCCGCGAATTTAAGGGCGTAAGATGAAAAGCTTTAAACCAAATTTGTATTAGAAATATTGCTACAAGTTATATCTTTGTTTTCCATGCCATAAAATTTAAAAACCATTAGCTTTGGAATTTTTTTTGTTAAAAATGCAGCTGAAAATCAGCCAATCTTTAATGACATTTTACAAGAAAACTGTACCATACATCGAAAAACGGAGTACGCCATTCGATTCAGCATGTCCGAAATATATTGAAATGATGGTCGTACCTCTTGTTTTCTAAAATAGTGGTTAGTTTTGTCACGCAGTGTTATTTATGTAAAAAAAAATAAATAAATTTTCAAGAACGAATTTACAGACGCATCATTAAAAAAGTTAATGACGTATTTAGGATCTAGAGATCAATTTAAAAAAAGTCCAGCCCTAAAATATTTCGCCAACGCAATAATATGTAACAGTAGAGAAGTAAAAATCGCTAAAGCAGTTTTTACATTATCACACTTTGTATAATGAATTTTGTATAATTTACTTTTTTTGAAAAGTTTAACGTATCAGAAAGTAATTTGAAATTTTTCAAAAAATAATATTTTGTTTTCGACTTTTCAATTTTATTGTGATTACACAGGTTGACAAAGGTTGAACTTTTTCAATTTGCCTGAACTTTGGCAACTGATTTATATGGACTTTGGTGTGCTGATTTCGAATCTGTTTTCCAATTTGTTCCATCAGCTCTCGTTCGCGAGCAAATAGCTGATAAAGAGTCAAAAAGTGCGTTTTTTACCAAATCTGCAAGGCTATAATTTCTAACACTAATTTTAGAGCCTCAGTTTTAAACACGAACTTAACGATATTAGATTTCTGACAGCTTTAGTTTTCGAGTTATAACTCAAGTAAATTTCAAAAAAACGTTCTAATCATTCCAGCCGAGCCACTTGTCTGATTGACTTCATATTTATGTCATGTTTTAATTTGTTTTCAGGAGTTGTTCTTAGTAAGGTCAGAATGAGTTCACAAACCCTTTGCAAAGGTCTGAGGTTGCTTAGTAAATGCTAATAAAAAGATAACATTTTTCAACTATATGATTAAAAGAATATGTTATTTCGTTGCTTCATAACTCGAAAACATAAGCCTGCAGGAAAAAACTAATATCATTTTTGAAAACCGAGTGGCGTAGTTAGTCTAAATTGTGTCCTCAAACTCTGGCACAATGCTTAGATTTAAAAAAGGCACACTCAGAAAATTATGTAAGTTACTACATGTTAGTTATTTGTATATTTTACAGTAGTTAGTTGTTTTTAACTACAAAGTCAGTTGTTTCTGTATGAAAAATATCAAACAACTATTTCTGTTAGTTATTTTAAGTCGTTTTTTTTTAACAACTAACAAAAAAGTACTGTGATGTAGTAACAGTTATTTAAAGTAGTTAATTTTATTTTATTTGTCTCTGAAAAATTTTCAAAGTTTTTTTTCCAAAAAATAAAAAAAAATTTCGTTTTTTTATTTTTCACATCTTTTTTTTTAAAAAAAATAAAACTTGGAAAAAATTTGGTCTTCAATTTTTTTTCTGAAAAATTTATTGAAAAAAAATTTATATATTGATTATTTTATTTTTACTACATTTTAGTTGTTTTAACTACAAATGTAAGTAGTTTTTACTACATAAGTCAGTTGTTTTTTGTCAGTTAAAATAACTAACATTGTTAGTTGGTTTAACTGAAAAAGTAGTTGACCCCAAAACAACTTACAAAGTAGTTATTTTAACTGACATTTTCAGTTGATTTTACTAACATAATTTTTTGAGTGCATGAATGAAAATTTTTTAAATTTTATTTTAGCGATATCTCAAAAATTAAAGATGAATCAAAAAAAAGGAAGAGCATTTTTGGAATCAGCATAGTCAACATACCTTAAATTGTCATACACTGTTTTGGATGCAA
Source organism: Pegoplata infirma (assembly GCA_963921195.1). Lineage (NCBI taxonomy): Eukaryota > Metazoa > Arthropoda > Insecta > Diptera > Anthomyiidae > Pegoplata > Pegoplata infirma. The sequence continues at coordinate 3,284 of CAWUER010000393.1, read as the reverse complement.
GACCAGTGTTGGTAAATATGGACTCACAAATATGCCGAAAATAGTCTCTTTTCAAAGTTTCCGTAGGCTATATCTCGAAAACTAGAACTGACCCAAAAAACGGTAGCCAGATTTGAAATCAGCGTACCCTAGTTACCCGTAATTATCTATCAGAACCCGGGCAAAAAAAGTGTTGCCCTGTGTTATTTAAAATTCAAACAAAATAAAATAAATTGATAAAAGAAAATTTATGATTTTTTGTGTTTTGCTAAATTTTTTAACAAAAATGGCAACGGATACACTCAGAAAATTATGTAAGTTACTACATGTAAGTTGTTTGTATATTTTACAGTAGTTAGTTCTTTTCAACTACAAAGTCAGTTGTTTTTGTATGAAAAATATCAAACAACTATTTCTGTTAGTCATTTTAAGTTGTTTTTTTGAATAACTAACAAAAAAGTACTGTGATGTAGTAACAGTAATTTAAAGTAGTTAATTTTATTTTTTTATCTCTGAAAAATTTTCAAAGTTTTTTCCAAAAAATAAAAATAAATTTTCGTTTTTTTTTATTTTCCACAACTTTTAAAAAAAAAAAACAACTTTGAAAAAATTTGGTCTTCAAATTTATTTCTGAAAAATTTTTTGAAAAAAAAAAATTATTTATTGATTATTTTATTTTTACTACATCTTAGTTGTTTTGACTACAAATGTAAGTAGTTTTTACTACATAAGTCAGTTGTTTTTTGTCAGTTAAAATAACTAACATTGTTAGTTGATTTAACTGAAAAAGTAGTTGACCCCAAAACAACTTACAAAGTAGTTATTTTAACTGACATTTTCAGTTGATTTTACTAACATAATTTTTTGAGTGTAATACTTTGTAATTATACAATTTATAATGTGTTTTCTTTAGAATAATACATTTCAATACACAAAGTATAAAAATGTAAAGGCCCTTTAAGGAATTAACAAATTTTTCAAGTCTTAATATCTTGATAACAGAATGAGGTACTAAAATTTGGATGGCTGATTTGGAATCAGGTCCTTTATTATGGATCTTACGTGAGAATACGTAGCAATAATGACTAAATAAGACTTTTTTTTAATTTTCAAACGTGAATATCTCAAAAATGGAACGCGATTACGAATACGTAACAGTAGAAACATAAACATGGCTAAATTAGCGGTTTTGAATTTTCAAACGCAAATATCGGAAATAAAGAATGGCACACTTATAATTTATTTATCAAATTAAAGGAAATTTTTCCACCTTTTTATTGGTACCAGTTTCAAGTTTGTAGGTTAAATATTTTTTCGTACAGACGCCATTAAGCAAAATAAAGATTAAGAAATTTTGCACACTTTCACGTTTTTTGAGAAATACAGCTGTTCAGAAATTGCTTAAACTTTTAAAATTCTAAAATTTACAGTGCTTAGTGTTTTGAATCCTTACGGGGCTATAGAAAGCATAAATTTAAAACCATAAACGCGTAAAAAAATATCGTTTTAGCCCAAGTTTGAAAAAAAAAACATATCAAGTTGAAAAAAACATACCTCCCTCGAATAAATCCTGTAGGACTAAAGTTCTACGGAGCGATAAATGACTAAACCCGCAAGAGAAAATCGAAGTTCGATGCCAAAATATGATTTCGCTTTTTAAACACCAATGTTAAAACGAAGTTTAAAGGTTGCTACATGAAACCTGCGTCAAATTTGATGTTAGAAATCACATGGAGTAAAAAATGAGTTTTGCCCACAATTTTAACCAATCGAAAAAAATTTGCCAAATGTAAAAAAAAATAAATTGAAGGAGAGTATAAAGAAGCAAAAAATGTATAATACTGTTAAATTTAATGTTAAGTTTGATGCAGAGGTAGCACCGAAGGATGTGCAAAATTTCTTCATCTTTTTTTCGGTTAATGACGTCTGTACTAAAGAATATTTAACCTACAAACTTGAAACCTGTATCAAAGAAAAGTGGAAAAATTTCCTTTAATTTGATACATAAATTAAAAAAATGTGAGTTTTCATTCAAAAGTTATAAGGCACATAAGTCGCGTTTCTCTGAATATTTTCTATAGCAAACTTATCAGATTTTGATACATTTTTTTAAATAAAAAATCTCAGATTCTGAGGAAATTTTACTATAGAAGAATTCTCAAATTCTAAGACATTTTTTTATAAAAACATTCTCAAATGCATAAAAACTTACACTTATGAGACATGTTTTTGGTAAAGACCAAGATTTTTGTGTGATTTAACAAAGTTTTTGGTAAATTAACCATTTTTTGCGTAATTTAACCAAGTTTTTGTTCTAAAAATTGGCTAAATTACGCAAAAGCAATTGATGAGTTGTATTTATTAATCAAAAATTTGGCTAATATGTGTGTAAGTGTTTTTAACGTGCATATTCGGAGATGTTTTAAATTTTTACGAGATATTCTTTCTCAGGTCAAATTCACATTATTTTTGTACTAAGGGGTAGTCCTAGAAAATAATGTTATGATTACCAAAAAAAAACAATTTTTGAGTTGGGCCCCCCCCTTTTCAAATTCCTGGATACGTCGCTGATACTGCTGAATACTCAAATTTAAAAAAATTATGAAGTCTGGTAACAAACATAGATTTAAAAAAGAGAACGACAAAAAAATATAAATAAAATGAGCAATTGAACGAAATGAACGATTGAACAAAATGAGCCGTTGAACGAAAAGAACGATTGAACTATAAAAGCTGAACTGAAAGAACTATGTCAGATCGTTCAATGAAGTGAATAGTTCAATTGAACTAGTTCGTTCATGAACGACACAACTCTACCTTAATCGTATTCTTCTTTATAAATTTATGACTTATTTTATACCTTACTGGTATTCTTTGTGATAATGTGGATGCATTACTTTGAGTCTCATCGCCTGTTAAAATCATCAATGCTGCAATGTATAAAATAAGAGATCCTATACCTTATTTTATACCTTATTTGGTAATCTAAGTTTTGCTGGGTACATATATCGAAATAAAAGTGGGCGTGAAAAATTTTTATTTCCGTTTAAACTTAAGTTGGACTATCACAAACATAAAAAACAAAATTTAGTCAAATCGATCCAGCCGTTCTCCGAGTTTAGATATCGATATCGAAAAAAGGAGGCTTAAAAGTGGGCGGGATTAATTTGTTTTAAAACATTTAAAAAAAATGTTTCCATATCGGTTAGATCTCAAATGATGCGATTACTACATTTGATTTTTATACCATCCACTCTAGTGATAGAGGGTATATATAATATATACATAAGAGCAAGCGATGACAG
>CAWUER010000392.1:57500-91094 GCA_963921195.1 Pegoplata infirma | reverse complement strand
TAAGAAAAATGTCTCAGAATCTGAGACTTTTTCTATAAGAAAAATGTCTCAGAATCTGAGACTTTTTCTATAAGAAAAATGTCTCAGAATCTGAGACTTTTTCTATAAGAAAAATGTCTCAGAATCTGAGACTTTTTCTATAAGAAAAATGTCTCAGAATCTGAGACTTTTTCTATAAGAAAAATGTCTCAGAATCTGAGACTTTTTCTATAAGAAAAATGTCTCAGAATCTGAGACTTTTTCTATAAGAAAAATGTCTCAGAATCTGAGACTTTTTCTATAAGAAAAATGTCTCAGAATCTGAGACTTTTTCTATAAGAAAAATGTCTCAGAATCTGAGACTTTTTCTATAAGAAAAATGTCTCAGAATCTGAGACTTTTTCTATAAGAAAAATGTCTCAGAATCTGAGACTTTTTCTATAAGAAAAATGTCTCAGAATCTGAGACTTTTTCTATAAGAAAAATGTCTCAGAATCTGAGACTTTTTCTATAAGAAAAATGTCTCAGAATCTGAGACTTTTTCTATAAGAAAAATGTCTCAGAATCTGAGACTTTTTCTATAAGAAAAATGTCTCAGAATCTGAGACTTTTTCTATAAGAAAAATGTCTCAGAATCTGAGACTTTTTCTATAAGAAAAATGTCTCAGAATCTGAGACTTTTTCTATAAGAAAAATGTCTCAGAATCTGAGACTTTTTCTATAAGAAAAATGTCTCAGAATCTGAGACTTTTTCTATAAGAAAAATGTCTCAGAATCTGAGACTTTTTCTATAAGAAAAATGTCTCAGAATCTGAGACTTTTTCTATAAGAAAAATGTCTCAGAATCTGAGACTTTTTCTATAAGAAAAATGTCTCAGAATCTGAGACTTTTTCTATAAGAAAAATGTCTCAGAATCTGAGACTTTTTCTATAAGAAAAATGTCTCAGAATCTGAGACTTTTTCTATAAGAAAAATGTCTCAGAATCTGAGACTTTTTCTATAAGAAAAATGTCTCAGAATCTGAGACTTTTTCTATAAGAAAAATGTCTCAGAATCTGAGACTTTTTCTATAAGAAGTCTCAGATTCTGAGACATTTTTCTTAAAGAAAAAGTCTCAGATTCTGAGACATTTTTCTTAAAGAAAATGTCTCAGATTCTGAGACATTTTTCTTAAAGAAAAAGTCTCAGATTCTGAGACATTTTTCTTAAAGAAAAAGTCTCAGATTCTGAGACATTTTTCTTAAAGAAAAAGTCTCAGATTCTGAGACATTTTTCTTAAAGAAAAAGTCTCAGATTCTGAGACATTTTTCTTAAAGAAAAAGTCTTAGATTCTGAGACATTTTTCTTAAAGAAAAAGTCTTAGATTCTGAGACATTTTTCTTAAAGAAAAAGTCTTAGATTCTGAGACATTTTTCTTAAAGAAAAAGTCTTAGATTCTGAGACATTTTTCTTAAAGAAAAAGTCTTAGATTCTGCGACATTTTTCTTAAAGAAAAAGTCTCAGATTCTGAGACATTTTTCTTAAAGAAAAAGTCTCAGATTCTGAGACATTTTTCTTAAAGAAAAAGTCTCAGATTCTGAGACATTTTTCTTAAAGAAAAAGTCTTAGATTCTGAGACATTTTTCTTAAAGAAAAAGTCTTAGATTCTGAGACATTTTTCTTAAAGAAAAAGTCTTAGATTCTGAGACATTTTTCTTAAAGAAAAAGTCTTAGATTCTGAGACATTTTTCTTAAAGACAAAGTCTTAGATTCTGAGACATTTTTCTTAAAGAAAAAGTCTTAGATTCTGCGACATTTTTCTTAAAGAAAAAGTCTCAGATTCTGAGACATTTTTCTTAAAGAAAAAGTCTTAGATTCTGAGACATTTTTCTTAAAGAAAAAGTCTCAGATTCTGAGACATTTTTCTTAAAGAAAAAGTCTCAGATTCTGAGACATTTTTCTTAAAGAAAAAGTCTCAGATTCTGAGACATTTTTCTTAAAGAAAAAGTCTCAGATTCTGAGACATTTTTCTTAAAGAAAAAGTCTCAGATTCTGAGACATTTTTCTTAAAGAAAAAGTCTCAGATTCTGAGACATTTTTCTTAAAGAAAAAGTCTCAGATTCTGAGACATTTTTCTTAAAGAAAAAGTCTCAGATTCTGAGACATTTTTCTTAAAGAAAAAGTCTCAGATTCTGAGACATTTTTCTTAAAGAAAAAGTCTCAGATTCTGAGACATTTTTCTTAAAGAAAAAGTCTCACATTCTGAGACATTTTTCTTAAAGAAAAAGTCTTAGATTCTGAGACATTTTTCTTAAAGAAAAAGTCTTAGATTCTGAGACATTTTTCTTAAAGAAAAAGTCTCAGATTCTGAGACATTTTTCTTAAAGAAAAAGTCTCAGATTCTGAGACATTTTTCTTAAAGAAAAAGTCTTAGATTCTGAGACATTTTTCTTAAAGAAAAAGTCTTAGATTCTGCGACATTTTTCTTAAAGAAAAAGTCTAAGATTCTGAGACTATTTTCTTAAAGAAAAAGTCTCAGTTTCTGAGACATTTTTCTTAAAGAAAAAGTCTAAGATTCTGAGACATTTTCCGTATAGAAAAATTATCAGGTTTTTGACACATTTTGACACATTTTTCGTTATAGAAAAATTCTGAGATTCTGAGAAACTTTTCGTTTAGAAAAATTCTAAGATTCTGAGACGTTTTTCGTATAGAAATATTCTCAGATTCTGAGACATTTTTCATATGGAAAAATTCTAAGATTTTGAAACATTTTTCGTACTAAAAATTCTCTAATTCAGAGATATTTTTCGTATAGAAAAATTCTCAGATGCCAAGACATTTTTCGTAAAGAAAAAATTCTCAGATTCTGAGACATTTTTCGTATAGAAAAATTCCCAGATTCTGAGATATTTTTCGTAAATAAAAATCGAGGATTCTTTGACATTTTGTGTGTAGAGTAATTCAAAGATTCTGTGACATTTTTCGTATAGAAAAATTCTCAGATTCTGAGACATGTTTCTTACAGAAAAATTCTTAGATTCTAAGACATTTTTTGTATAAAAAAATTCTCAGATTCTGGGACATTTTTCGTATAGAAAAATTCTCAGATTCTGAGACATTTTCCGTGTACAAAATTTGTATGATTTTGAGACATTTTTCGTACAAAAAAATTTCAGAATCTGAGACAATTTTCGTATAGAAAACTTCTCAGATTAGCAGAAATTTTTCGAATATAAAAATTATCAGATTCCGTGACATTTGTCATATAGAAAAATTCTCACATTCTGAGGCATTTGTTATAAAGTAAAATGAAAATGTTAATATTCTTTTAAAATCTGCGCAAAATCTTGTTTTAATTTTTACTGGGATATTTTTACAAACTCCTACAATTATTTCAAGGTGTTACAAACATAATTTATCCAACTTCATTTAATTTTTTTTTTATTATGAACAGGAAATAAAAATAAACAATTCATTTTCCATCTATTCATGCAGCCATATCCTTTATTTAATAAAGAAAATAAAAAAATCTCTTTCTTTTAATCTCTAACGATTTCAATATAAAATTGTATACATTTGAAATAATAAAACCGGAAAGGATGCATATAACTACTGCAAGGATGCAAACGCATTCAAGTAAACAATGCGGTTATAAAAATGATAATATTACAAAAATTATGTAAATTTTAAATTAAAATAAAAATAGAAAATTTTACACAAAAAAAAAAAATAATATGGAAAATAAGAATAAGAACAGAGATAAATGGAAAACGGAACCTGGTTACGTTTATTTTTTATTTTTTTATGGTTTCCCAACCATTACCATCATACAGCAACATTAGTTATTCCATATACAATATTCCAGGGACATTCAAATGCAAATTTTTGCAGCACCTTTGGTTTTTTTAAGCATAAAAATGAATAAATGCAATATCTTAATAAACACGGTCTCCTCCTTCTTCTTCTGTACTATATCAGGTAGAGAGTGTAAGTGAAAATAACACAGATGATTTGCATTTTTTTGCACTTTATTATTGAAAAATTAAAATATTGCCTGCAAGAGTTAAAAGCATACAAAAAATGCAAATAATAAGAAATTTGAAAGAAAAATAACGGAAACGGAAATAGAAGTAAATGAAAGGCAAATACTTGTTTGCGGAAGTTCTAGATTTAAGTATTTTGGATTATGTTAAATTTTGTTAACGCATTTTTTTATAAAATACTGTCGAGGTTTTTTTTGTTAAAGTCTCACAATTATTTATGCAATAGAAAAAGTCTAAGACTGTGTTACCGTTGTGCGACTTTAGTTGCAATTTGCAACCTTTTTGACTGTGTGAGAGTTTTTGTGCGACTTTTTCAAACTTGTCTAATATTTAAACCAGGGTTGGCAACCGAAAGAAAGAACGGTATTGGTAACGGTATTGGTATTACATATTTTTTATATCGTTAACAGTAAAAGTACCGTTACCGAAACAACGATACCGGTACGTACCGGTATTATGAAAAAAATTTACAAAGTCACAAATTTTGTTAAAAACACGTAAAAAAATCAAAAATTTATTTAATAAAATTAAAAAAAATTATAAATTTAGTGCATTTTAACGTATAGTAACTAACTAATAACACTGTGCAACACCCAAAATTGGAATGGGATGAAACCAAAAGCAAATGTAAGATGACATTTTCCATAACAAACCCCTCAAGGCTTTTTTCCAGTTCAGAGCTAGATTTTTTTTTACACGCATTTAAAGTTAGTGCACTTTTATTATAATTATAATAATAAATCCTTGAAAATTCTATTAGTGGCGAATGATTAATATTGTAATTGCCCTTAAATAACAATCATACGCAACGGTGTCCAGTGTTTTATGTTAATAATTGCCTTTAAATAACAATCATACGCAACGGTGTGTTGTGGTTTATTTTAATAGTTTGGCTATTCAGTAAATAGGTACTGGACCGATTGCAGCAAAATTCATACCAGTCATAGCTAAAGTAATTTTCAGCTTAAGTTTGGAAACTGGACCCTACATGTTCAATAAGGGCACAACCAGGGGCCTTTAAAGTAGGATATGTTTAGTACACACAAACTTTAAATGCTTTAAAATCACCAACTTTAAATGCGTGTAAAATAAAATCTAGCTCTGACCTAAAAAAAAGGCCTTGTGGGTTTTGTTATGGAAAACGTCAGCTTTCATTTGCTTTTGGTTTCATCCCATTCCGATTCCGAAAGTTCGATTTTGTATCACTGTGTAATTAATAATTAATAACTAATAGTTATATAGAAGTATTTAATACTATTAATTAACTCAGAATTTAAAATATTCACGCTATTCTGTAATTCAACAAATAAATTACTGATTTTTTACGTGTTTATAAGATGTTTCTGTCCAATTAGCAGAAATATCTGCATTTTAAGCCATATAAGAAATCTGCTGATTTTAACTGACGCGCTTTGCTAAATTTTTGTCTGGATAAACAAGGTAGTCTGCAAAAAAATCTGTCAAGACCGCAGATAAATCTGCTGATTTAAGTAGAAAAATCTTCTGATTTAACAGCCTGAAGATCGTAATTGTATTTTGTTTAAGTAAAAAATACTTTTTTTTTTTTGTTAAAAACTGTTATAAAAGAAGAGACGTTTTACAATAAACTTTTAAATTTTTTTAAAGAAATTTTCATACAAACAAGATAATTTCTGTTAAATTATTAAAATATTCATCTTATTTTTTACATTTGGACAATTTTTAGTTTTAGTCGATTAAAATTGACAAAAATTAAAAAAATTTCAACAAATTTTGTTTGTAAAATTACAAAATAATCTGCCAAAATTTAAAAAAAAAAAATTAAATCAACAAACAGAGTCAATAAACATACAGAAAATTTTCTGTTACTTTTTAAAAAATAATAAGTTAAAGAAATAATTTTAGCAGAAAAATCTGGTAAAATTTTTCTAATTCAAACTGAAAGTTGTTTTACAGATTTTTTGACAGAGTTTTTCATCATACTGTACGACTTGGGCTCATTATGTACTTAATTCCAGAGAACCACCTCTCTACGCTTCCATGCATGGATGACAACGCCAGCAACACTTGAGCGATTCAGTTTTGTCTCTTCTTTTATATTCCAACTGCAAATGCTTACATTGGGTGGCAAACAATTTTCTTTTCAGAAATTTTTAGGTAAATTGCGAATGTGATCATTGGTTGGACAGATTTTTTCATTGTTTTTGCCCAAATAACAATCCGATTTCCAATGAACAAAAATTTGTTTTTTAATTTTACGTACATTTAAAATATATTACTTTGTATTTTATCAGAAAAAAATTTAAAATAAGTAATATTAAGACAACTGAAACAATACCGTTATAATACCGGTAAAAATCCGAATAAAGGTATTGGTTTTTAATCGGTAACGGTATTTAAAATTTTTTATTTCGGTATTGGTAACGGTAACGGTAGTCAATATTAAAGGGTTTTTAATCGGTAACGGTATTGAAAGGGTAACGGTAGCCCACACTGATTAAAACTTTTTCCAACTTCGTGCGACTTTTTTAATCTTTTTGGGTAAAATGAAATAGTTTTTGCTTTTTAAAGTCACTGCAAAATTATATATATCTGCCCATATAACAAAAATTACACTACTGAACATTTTGAAAAACAAAAATATAATGTGGCTGGAACCCGACTTTATACAGTTAATTGCAATTGTTCTATTGTTCACAAACCTGGTTTCCAAACTTTTCCATCACATCAGGTTTTTGAGAAAATTGAGGTCAAAGTTCAAAATAATCGCGGTTTTGGCAAATTTTGGACAACCTATAGCGGATAAACACGATGTGATAGCGACTTAAAAAGTCGAGGTTAAAGCTTTATATTTCTCATAAGGATGCTGCACTTATTTCCTTAGTCGCTTTCACCCTTTGGGCACCAATTGTCTCTCAATGATATCCTACTCCCGATTTTCTCCGCCAAAAATTATATGAAAAAAAATATGCGAATGGAACGCCACTTTAAACACATGGCACTAAACTTTTCCATTACATCAGGTTTTTAAAAAAATTTACAACTCATAGAGGACGAACCCGGTGTGCTGACGACTTAAAAATAAGTCAATTGGAGAGCTCAAACATTTCTCTTTAAGATCTATAACTCATATCATCAGTCGCTTTAACATGTTTTCCCCCAAAAACGTTTTTTTTAAGGCATCATTGATAGACAATTGGTGGCCAAAGGGTTAAGGCGACTGACCAAACGAGTTCTGCATCTTCAAGAATTATGTTTAAGCTTTACCCTCAACTTATTTAGAAGTCGCCATCACATCGGGTTCATCCGCTATGAGTTTCCAAAACGGCGATTTTTTTAACTTTGACCTCAAATTTCTCAAAAAACTGATTTGATGAAAAAGTTTGGAGATCGATTTTTTGACCAGCAGAACTATTGTAATGAAGTGTATAAGGTCACGTACCAGTCGCTTTTTCAATGTTTAGTTGTGTTATTTGAAAGTAAATCCAATAACACAGTGCAACACCCAAAATCGGAATGGGATGAAACCAAAAGCAAATGAAAGTTGACATATTCCATAACAAACCCATCCAGGCTTTTTTCTAGTTCAGAGCTAGATTTCGTTTTACACGCATTTGAAGTTAGTGCACTCTTATTATAATTATAATAATAAATGCTTGAAAACTGTATCAGTGGCGAATGATTAATATTGTAATTGCTTTTAAATAACAATCATACGCAACGGTGTCCAGTGATTTATATTAATAATTGCCTTTAAATAACAATCATACGCAACGGTGTACAATGATTTATTTTAATAATTTGACTATTCAGTAAATAGGTACTGGACCGATTGTAGCAAAATTCATACCAGTCATAGCTGAAGTAATTTTGAGCTTAAGTTTGGAAACTGGACCCTACGTGTCCAATAAGGGCACCACCAGGGGCCTTTAAAGTAGGACATGTTTAGTACACAAAAACTTTAAATGCTTTAAAATCACCAACTTTAAATGCGTGTAAAATAAAATCTAGCTCTGACCTAAAAAAAAGGCCTTGAGTGTTTTGTTATGGCTTTCATTTGCTTTCGGTTTCATCCCATTCCGATTCCGAAAGTTCGATTTTGTATCACTGTGTAATTAATCATACAAACACATTTTTGAAATTATGCTGAAAAGTTTATCAGAATTGTTTGACAAAATTTTGCTCAAAAATTAAGAAATTTTGCGTGCTTTATAGGAAAATTACAGTGAAAGCACGGTTTAACGAATCTCAAACGATTCAAAAATGTTTCGCTCGATATAACGAACTTCTTAATAATTATTAAATATTATACCCAAAAGTACGCAAATTTTCCAAGTTTTTGAGCTAAATTTGGTAAAAAAAATCGGATTTAAATTTTGGTTGAAAATGTAACGTGGGAGATTAGGTTAATTTTTTGGAAATAGTTAAGCCATTCAGTGAGTACTTGACCGATAGCCATGAAATTTGAAATGGTCATCGCTAACGTTGAACGGGGATGGGGGGGGTCAGCAGAACCGCCCAAAGTAGGGTATCTTTTGCATACGAACACTTTAAACGCTTGCCATTTTTTGTTTGTTATCAGATTTCCTAAAAATTTTGTGTGGACAATGTGCTAGTAGCGGTCTAAAAAAAAAACTACTTAGTGGGTGTGGTTATCTCTTATACTTTCCGCGATAAAGCCATTTTAAAAGTGAAATTTCAAAGTTTGACCGATCCGGCTCCAGTTTTTTGCCAATGGCACGGTCGCATTTACTCTGAATTATTTTAAACTAATTTCATTGAAAACCAGATAGATTTCTGATTTTTCAAAATAAAACGATATCTTGTTTTACACTGAAAGAATTACACTGTGCTACAAAAGACCAAAAATAAAATATGCAGGGGTTCTCATATGAAAATTTGGGTTGGTTGGAGTCCACAGAGTACTGATATACTCATAGTTTTTCTGGATCACTTCGTTAAGTGCGTTTTTTATTGGCAAATGTGTTGAAAAACGGCAATTCTTAAATTACAATTTTAAAAAATTATTACTTTGTTAATGTACAACCGATTTTCGATTTTATAGATTTTTTTGAAAGGTATAAGTCATACCTTTTAACCAAAACAAAAATATTAAAAATCGATCAAGAATTGGCTGAGCTACGATCGTTTAAGTTAAAAAAAACCTAATTTTTTTAAAAATTTGTCATATTCTTTATACTCTAAGTTGAAAGTGCATCATTAAACAATTTTTTTTTAATTTTTGCAAAAATGTATAGTAAAGTAGCTTTCCAAAACATCAAAAAACATAACAATCGGTTAAAAAATTAATGAGTTATGCTAAGTTTTGTAAAAGGACTTTTGTAATTTTTTTCAGAAATGCTTGTAATTCAGGTATTATTCATAAATCTTATTGCTAGTAGTAATTTTATGTACCCATGCATATAAACAAGAGATGGTAACATAATTAGATTTGTGAGTGATTGACACATGATCACAAGTGAGCGTGATTGAAAATCAATTTTCTCACGTGGTTGTGAGTGAGTGGCAGTGTGAGTGGAATAAAAAAAAAAATGGGCGTGTCAGTTGCTTCTAAATCCCATTTATAATGTTTTGGTTTTGTTTTAAAAATATGTGTTACTTCTTAAACAAACAAAATATTGAGAATAGGTTGAAAATAGGCTCGTTTAAGTAAAAAACCTTTTTTGAAAAGTTATACCTGCAACATTTTTAAGACAGAAAAAGTTGTGCGTTTGCAAACATTTTTGAAACGAAATTAGTAAAATTGTGGGATCATTTGATTGTGGGATCAGTTTTATTTTTTTGAGTGTATATTTTATACATTATTTCAAAAGTTTTTAAGCAAAACCCACCATAAAATGAAATGTTGCTTATCGAGTTTTTACAATAAGCCCTTCAAATGTAAAATTTTAGATTGTACTGAAATTTTTTAAAGATTTTTGAATTTTTAGTTTTTGATATTTTTTTCGTATAAATAATAATATTGTGAGTGTCAGTCAACGTAAGCGTGAGTGAATCTTGCGTTGGTGCACGTGAGTGTGAGTTGTATTAAATTTACTAACGTGATTGTGAGTGAGTGTGAGTAAAAAAATATGCTCGTAAGTGAGTGTGCGTGATTAAAAAATTCCTGTCGTGAACGTGAATGAGTGTAAGTCAAAAATCACTTACGTGATTTTAGTAAGGTTGGATGGGCGTCCGCCAATTTGGCAAATTCACTCGGAGGCCATAAGGGCAATTGTGATTCCCCTAAAGTTGTTTCCCTACACCCCTCTAGTATACAAAATTCCATCTCTCAAACCACCCCGATTCCCTAAGATATTCCGCTATAGATGTCAATGGAACACTGTTAACGCAATCCAGGCCATCAAAAAATCGTTGCCCCAAATACTTAAGACGACGTTTCATAAGACCCGGTCATTCATACAACAAGTGCTTCACTGACTCCTCCTCATTCACCTCTCCACAACTTCTACAAAAGTCCCTATTAGAATTCCTATACGAACGGCCGTTTGACCGATTATACAGTGTCCTGTCAGTACTCCTACTAATAGGCTAACTGGCCGCTTGCCAAAAGTAAGAAGACTTTCTGCCCTCTTAGGATTTAGCAGTGGCCACATGGTTCGCGATATCCTGCACGTGGTTAGTTATATCCACCTGTCCTTCATCCTATTATCTGATATTCTAGCAATTTCGTTCATCAACTCCACTATAGGAAACGAGATATCAGGTTCGACACGTTCCCCCACCGACTCGGAGCCATTTCTTGCACATTCATTGGCTAATTCGTTACCATCGACCCCACTATGTCCAGGGACCCAGATAAGCTTGACTGTGTGCTGACTGATTCGATGAAGGGATTGTATACAATTACTAACAATTCTCGATTTTACAGTGTTTGAATCTAAGGTCTTCAGAGCTGCAAGACTATCCACAAAAATGTTAATGGCGCAAGGACTTAGGTCCCTTGTCATAATAATCTGCGCGGCTTTGTCAACTGCAAGAACCTCGGAAAACACTACACTTGTCCGGGAGCCTTGCTGAGGCCCTAATTTCGAGGCATTCAGAGTATACCCCCGAGTCTGTACCCATCACCATCTTCGATCCGTCCGTAAAAATTGACAAAATCTAATATTAAAAAAAAAAATCCAAAAAAAATTTCCAAAAAAAAAAACAAAGTGGCCGGATTTTTTAAAAATTTACTTTTTTAAAAAATGGAAAATTTCAGAACGGGTTCTGAAAATTTTCCAAAAATGTTTAATCAATAGCCCATAGAAAACTATACAAGAATGTACATTTTTGAGATTGTAGTGCATTCCGTTTTAAGTTGATGAATATTTAAACAAGGCAACTCGAGACAAATTTTACCATTTTTCCAATATTTGACCACGCCTCCTAAGCCCAGTTTTTGAAAAATTGAAAAACCAAAAACGCAATTTTCTTAGATCCATATAGGGCTATCCATACAACCTATTTAAAAATTTACGGTACACGTGTTTTTTTCGCTGGACATTTGGCGTGGAATGCCTCATACGTATAAATGTAAAATTGATTTTCAATCACGCTCACTTGTGATCATGTGCCAATCACGCCCAAACCTAATTATGTTACCATCTCTTGTTTATATGCATAGGCGCATAAAATTACTACTAGCAATAAGATTTATGAATAATACCTGAATTACAAGCATTTCTGAAAAAAATTACAAAAGTCCTTTTACAAAACTTAGCATAACTCATTCATTTTTTAACCGATTGTTATGTTTTTTGGTGTTTGTGAAAGCTACTTTACTATACAATTTTACAAAAATTAAAAAAAAATTGTTCAATGATGCACTTTCAACTTTGAGTATAAAGAATATGACAAATTTTTCAAAAAATTGGGTTTTTTTTAACTTAAACGATCGTAGCTCGGCCAATTCTTTATCGATTTTTAATATTTTTGTTTTGGTTAAAAGGTATGACTTATACCTTTCAAAAAAATCCATAAAATCGAAAATCGGTTGTACATTAACAAAGTAATAATTTTTTAAATTTGTAATTTAAGAATTGCCGTTTTTCAACACATTTGCCAATAAAAAACGTACTTAACGAAGTGATCCAGAAAAACTATGAGTATATCAGTACTCTATGGACTCCAACCAACCCGAATTTTCATATGAGAACCCCTGCATTTTTTTGGTGTAGCACAGTGTTATTGTTCATTATATCTATGAACAAATTTCATAGAACCAAATTCATAGAATCTATGAAAAAATTCATTGGTTGAATGAATATTGAATGAATATTCATTAGAATTGTGAAATATTTCGTAGAATTTTATTCATAGATTTTGTTAGATTCATAGAAAAAAATCATAGAATTAATGAATGTCAGCCATAAGAGAAAATGTCATCAATATGCCTTTTAATTTTTTTAATAATTAAAATAATGTTACAATAATTAAAATAGTTGAATAAATATATTAAAAAAATAAAAAAAAAAACATAAAAAACATTAAACAAGTAGAAAAGTTTAATTCGACTTGGCCGAATCTATGAATACCCTCCACAATGCCATTTTAAGTGATAGTAAATTTTCTAACGTAAAAAAATAACATTTTTGATTAGTTTTTATTTTGTGTAAAAAAACTTTTTTAAGTAATTTTTGAAAAAAAATAATTTACTAAATTTTTTTTGAGTGTAAAATTTTTTTGAGTGTAAAATTTTTTTCAGTGCATTTTTTTAGTGTAAAAATATTTTTGAGTGACAAAAATACGTTGCAAATTATTTTAGTGACTTACCAATGTTTTTAAAATATGTTTAATGGGTTTTCAACACGTGAATTTAAGGTGAAGCTAATCTGAAATTCACGGTTTTGATAATAACTTTTGAACCACTTGACCGATTTGGCTGAAATTCAATACAAACTAGGCCAGAGAAACAGCAAATATAAATGCCAAGCTTCAGTATCCTCAGAATTACCTTTCGAAAGTTAGCGTGCTTTTTATCTCGTAAATTCACGAAAAACACTTGCCGAAATTCAGTCTTTTGCTCATAACTTTTGAACCACTGGACCGATTTTTCTGGATTGCAATACCAACCTGACTAGGTAAATGCCCAAGATGTATGCCAAACTTCAGATGCCTCCGTAAAGTCTTCCAAAAGTTAGCGTGTTTTCAACAGACAGGCGGACGGACAGACGGACTGACGGACATCGCTAGATCGTCTTAAAATCGATCGAGGATCATGAATATATATACTTTACGGGGTCCTGGACCAATATTTCGAGGTGCTACAAACGGAATGACAAACTTATATATACCCTCTATCACTAGAGTGTATGGTATAAAAATAAAATTACAGATAAAATTTCGTTTTCGGTCACAAGAAAATACAAAGTATTTTCTTAAAATCTGTATTTAGACAGATAACTTTGTCAAATATCTGTCGAATTGAGATAACAGTCAGTTTACTGAGTATTTAACAGAGTAAGTATTCTGAATGTATAAAGAATTCTCGTGATTTAACTAAGTTTTGTAAAATTACCTTAGAAATTTGTACATTTACGAAAAAAATTTTAAAATAACAAGAAAAAAGTTAAATTTCGATCAAAAATTTTTTGTTAAAAAACAAGGAAAACTGTCAACTATTGGCAAAATGATATTACGTGAATTTTTCAGTAATTTGACAAGGTTTTATTTAATGTAGAGGATAGATATGTGTTTAGAAAATCTTGGGGACAAAAAAAAAAACAAAAAAAAAAATTCTTCAAAAACTAGATTTGATAATATTGGCTCCTGAAGAGCTCATATTTACTAAATTGAAAAAGCGTAATATACCCAAAATTGAACATTTGGAGATTTGTAAATTTAAGTAAATTTATACATTCGAACAATAAAGAATCGTTTAATCCTCTTTACTTCTTAAATTTCTTTCATGGTTTAAAAATAAAATAAAGAAAGAAACCATCGGAAGCACTTGGTGAGTGCATTAGAATTGTACGTTGCTGTATTATATTTATGTTTACCACAATATAAATACAATTGCAGATGCTAATGCCACTGCCACAAGCTTTAACTGTTCAAGTATCTCCAAATATCCGATTGTTATACAAAAAAAAAAAAACAAAAGGTGCTGATACGTTTGTTACATCTACAGCAAATGTTAAAAGAAATGTTGCAATATTGCTATTTTTCTACTGATTCTAATGCTTACATTTTTCCACAAACATCTTCTTAAAAGAATATTTTTAAATTTTTTTCTTTTATTTTTATTTTTCAAATAAAAATAAATGCAACTTGTGTTAAATGTTAAACGTTGGCCAGTATATATTCAGATAGCACTTGTAGGGAAAGAATCCCAAGTTATCTTTAAACTTGAGTTTTTGTAAAGATAAGACGCCAAGAAATTATTTGAATTCTTAAATTTAGTTGTAAAAAATTTAAACCAAAAATTACTTTTTCCGGATCTTACCAGGAAAGTATCTTAGGTGGGCTTTCGATTTTTCTAAATTTGAAAAAAGTGCAGGCCTGACTACTAGCAAACCATCCCACAATGTCAATTTCTTTTCTTTTTGGGCGTTATCTCAGTTGCTGAAAACAAAACGAAAGAACCTCCATTGTAGTTCATTTCTTTACATATCGCCCAATCGGAATGTACATTTTAAAAGCTGTACATAATGCTACGACTTAAGTGTTTATTTCGCAGTAGTTTTGGACATTGGTTACGTTGGATTATACTGTGGTATTTAGTATACAAATTCAGGATTTTTTGTGTTTTTTCTCATTTTGTTTTTGTTCTATTCAAAAAGTGTTTAGAAAAATAAAACTAAAAATGAAAAGTGGTAAAAGTTTTGTAAAATTATTTTTTTTTTGCCGACTTTATGCATGAAGTACGTGGATAGCATTACTTTTACAGTAGTTGTAAAACAAAGTTTAAAGTTAGACTTTTACTGACATTTTTTTTTTTTTTTTTGAATTTTTACTGCAAAGTTCTTAATGCAGTTTTTTAATAAAACTTACAAAAAAACATCTGAATACTTACAGAAATGTAGATAAAAGTTTTAAATTTTAATATTTTGAATGAATATAGTTGAGTACTAGGCGTATAATTTATTTTATTAAACTTTAAGCACCATAAATTAATATTACTTATACGCCAAGTTATGTTTTTCTATTAAATTCATAACAATTATACGCCATGATAACCTCAAAATTGATAAACGTTTTTTTAAAGTTTCTCAAAACGAAAATTTTATAAAATTAGATAAAATTATATAAAATTTGAAAAAAATTTATATAAAAAAAAATCGGACATAATCATATATATGGGGCATTCCATGTGAAATCGGACACTTTGAAAAACTTTTTTTTTAGATTTTCCCAATTTGTTTACAGTTTTTAGTACCCTTCGAAAACTCCTTCGTGGTAAATTTTCAGATTTTTTTGATGACCCGTTCAAAAGATATCGAATTTTTAAAAATTGGTAGTTTGTTCCTTTACTCAAACTTCTTTTAATCATAACTTCTTCAATAATGGTCCAAATTTCAATTTTTTTTTCAAAATTTTTGTTTTT
This sequence comes from Pegoplata infirma, assembly GCA_963921195.1. NCBI lineage: Eukaryota > Metazoa > Arthropoda > Insecta > Diptera > Anthomyiidae > Pegoplata > Pegoplata infirma. The sequence continues at coordinate 75,559 of CAWUER010000392.1, read as the reverse complement.
TTAATTACTTTCCAAAAAAAATCCCAAAAAATTCTTAAAAGCGCTCTAGTATGCGATTTTTAAGTTTTAAAATTTAAATCTCATTTTTGAAAATGTTTGTACTCTTCGATTTTTTTGAAATTTTTTTGTGTAAAACTTCTATCAATTCTACAAATTTTTTGCCCAGGAAGATCGTGGAATAACGATTATTACTATTTTTTAAAATTTTTTGAAAAACTTTTATTGTAATTTTCCAACCTTAAAATCATTTCTACTGCTCCAATGGTGCGTCATAGAGGGGTCCTTTATAAGACCGACCCCCCATTAATTTTTACGTCTTAACATTTCTTTGGAACAAACTAATACCCTATCTCCAATTTCTAAGGGGGCTCCCACACAAAACGACATTTTTTAAATTTGTTCCAACCGCTCTAACTGCCCTAATGGTGCCCTTAGAGCAACAAAATGTATGACCGACCCACAATATTTTTTTAGTCCAAACATTTTCTCTGAACACACCTACCCTCTATCTTTAACAGTTAAGGCGGTCCCCATACAATTTTTTTTATTTTTTGTAAATTTGTTTTATTTAATCAGCTTCTACCGGTCCAATGGTGCGTCCGAGAGGGGTCATTAGTGAGACCGACCCCCATTTATTTTTACCCCTCAACATTTTTTCAAAACATACCTACGCCCTATCTCCACTCCCTAAGTAGGCTCCCATACAAATAACAGTTGGAGCAAATTTTATAAAAATGTAATTTTGTATGGGAGCCTACTTAGGGAGTGGAGATAGGGCGTAGGTATGTTTTGAAAAAATGTTGTAGGGTAAAAATAAATGGGGGTCGGTCTCACTAATGACCCCTCTCGGACGTACCATTGGACCGGTAGAAGCTGATTAAATAAAACAAATTTACAAAAAATACAAAAAATTGTATGGGGACCGCCTTAACAATTAAAGATAGGGTAGGTGTGTTCAGAGAAAATGTTTGGACTAAAAAAATATTGTGGGTCGGTCATACATTTTGTTGCTCTAAGGGCACTATTAGGGCAGTTAGAGCGGTTGGAACAAATTTTAAAAAATGTCGTTTTGTGTGGGAGCCCCCTTAAAAATTGGAGATAGGGTATTAGTTTGTTCCAAAGAAATGTTAAGACGTAAAAATTAAAGGGGGTCGGTCTTATAAAGGACCCCTCTATGACGCACCATTGGAGCAGTAGAAATGATTTTAAGATTGAAAAATTAAAATAAAATTTTTTCAAAAAATTTTAAAAAATAGTAATAATCGTTATCCCATTCAAAAATGAGATTTAAATTTTAAAACTTAAAAATCGCATACTAGAGCGCTTTTAAGAATTTTTTGGGATTTTTTTTTTAGAAAGTACGTAAAAAAACAAAAATTTTGAAAAAAAAAAATTAAATTTGGACCATTATTGAAGAAGTTATGAGTAAAAGAAGTTTGAGTAAAGGAACAAACTACCAATTTTTAAAAATTCGATATCTTTTGAACGGGTCATCAAAAAAATCTGAAAATTTACCACGAAGGAGTTTTCGAAGGGTACTAAAAACTGTAAACAAATTGGGAAAATCTAAAAAAAAAGTTTTTCAAAGTGTCCGATTTCACATGGAATGCCCCATATGTAATTTAATCTAATTTTATAGAATTTTTAGAAAACATAAACCTCTAAAAACATACTTATATAATTATAATTATCCACTCCATAAGTGTCTTCCATTCAAAATTAAATTTTTATAAAATTTGTCTTCCATTCAAAATTAAATTTTTATAAAATTTGCTCCTACTGTAATTTGTATGGAAGCCCACTTAGGGAGTGGAGATATGGCGTAGGCACGTTTTAAAAAAATGTTGGAGGGTAAAAATAAATGGGGGTCGCTCTCACTAATGACACCTCTCAGACGCACCATTTGACCGGTAGAAGCTGATTAAATAAAACAGATTTACAAAAAATAAAAAATAAAAAATTGTATGGGGACCGCCTTAAGAGTTACAGATAGAGGGTAGGTGTGTTCAGAGAAAATGTTTGGACTAAAAAAATATTGTGGGTAGGTCATACATTTGATTGCTCTAAAGGTACTTTTATGGCAGTTAGAGCGGTTGGAGCAAATTTTAAAAAAATGTCGTTTTGTGTGGGAGCCCCCTTAGAAATTGGAGATAGGGTATTAGTTTGTTCCGAAGAAATGTTTAGACGTAAAAATTAATGGGGGTTGATCATGGAAATGACCCCTCTATCACGCACCATTGGAGCAGTAGAAATGATTTTAAGATTGGAAAATTACAATAATATTTTTTCAAAAAATTTTAAAAATAGTAATAATTGTTACCTCACCATCCTCCTGGGCAAAAAATTTGTAGAATCGATGGAAGTTTTACACAAAAAAGTTAAAAAAAAAAAATTTTACGTAAAATTTAATTGGGGTCGGTCTTGCAAATCACCCCTCTATGACGCACCATTGGAGCAGTAGAAATAATTTTAAGTTTGGAAAATTACAACAAAATATTTTCAAAAAATTTAAAAAAATAGTAATAATTGTTACCCCACGATCCTATTGGGCAAAAAATTTATAGAATCGATAGAAGTTTTACACAAAAAAATTTCAAAAAAAAATTCAAAAAAATCAAAGAGTACACACATTTTCAAAAATTAGATTTTAAAACTTAAAAATCGCATACTAGAGCACTTTTAAGATTTTTTTTGGATTTTTTTTTTTAAGTACGTAAAAAAACAAAAATTTTGAAAAAAAAAATTCGAAATTTCGACCATTATTGAAGAAGTTATGTGTAAAAGAAGTTTGAGTAAAGGAACAAACTACCAATTTTTAAAAACTCGTTATCTTTTGAACGGGTCATCAAAAAAATCTGAAAATTTACCACGAAGAAGTTTTCGAAGGGTACTAAAAACTGTAAACAAATTGGGAAAATCTAAAAAAAAAAAAATTTTAAAGTGTCCGATTTGACATGGAATGCCCCATATATAATTGATCAGTGATCGATTCAAACACATTCTAGCGATGTCCGTCTTGGGAGGACACCATACAGTCCAAAATAAAAGAGCTATACTTCTGAAGTTTGGCACAATTATGTCTTTTGGTCATAGGCTGGTTAAGTTCGGTGGCAAAATCGGTCGAGGGGAAAAATGTTTCTCCTTAAATAACTAAAACACCACTCCCACCAACTAAAAACTTAAAATTATGTAAATTTAAGTTTTTTATGCATTTTTACATAAAAAGTAAATTCAATTTATAAGTTTTGTACTTATTTTTTGTTAATACAATATTAATTACTACTATTTAATTTTTAAGTTTCTTGAATGAATTGTTTATTTTTTTGTTGATAAAAATATTTTTTAATAACCACTTTTTTATTCGTTATTCTCATCGATTAACACTGCACAACACAAAAAAAAATTACAAGGACAGACCAAAAAATTTTGATAGAAGAGACAAAAAAAAAATACACGTGTATCGGCGTTTTGAAAGTTTACATCTGGACTTCATTATAGGGGGAGGTAAAGTTTCCCCTAAATGCAAATGTTGTATTGTCAATCGTCATTGAATATCGAGTAAAGTTTACGTTTGAAGTATAGTGTTCAGCAAATTTATGTAGAATGTTACGGGGAACATTTTTGTGCAATATGTTAACACTCTAACTCCTCAAGATAAGTCTTTTTTGTCTTTCTTTTTAAAAAGAGCAAAAAACACCACTAAAACGGGGATTTAAGGGGTTTAAATGTTTCTCAAAAATATTCACCGTGAAATTTTATTATAAGTCCTTGAATACATCAAAACGGAAAACTCAAACAGAAATTCAGAAATAAGAGGCAACAAAAGAGAGCTTAGAGTTAATTTCGCATTTATTAAGAAAATCGATTAAAGCTTACGTTTAAAGTATATGGTATGTAGAGAAAATTTATGTAAAATTTTACGGAGAACATTTTTGTAGAATATATTAACCCTCTAACTCCTCAAGGTAAGGGTTTTTTTGTCCTTCTTTTGAAAAAGAGCAAAAAACACCATTAAAACAGATATTTAAGGGGTTAAAATGGTCCGCAAAAATATTTGCCGTGAAATTTAACTATAAGTCCCTGAATAAACCGAAACGGAAAATAGATCCAGAAAGTCAGAAATAAGACACAACAAAAGAGAGCTTGGGGTTAATTTCGCATTTATTAAGAAAATCGAGTAAAGCTTACGTTTAAAGTATATGGTGTGTTCAGTAAATTTATGTAAAATGTTACGAAAAACATTTTTGTAGAATATGTTAACCCTCTTACTACTCCAGGTAAGGGTATTTGTGTCCTTCTTTTAAAAAAGAGCACAAAACACCATTAAAAAAGTATTTAAGGGGTTAAGCTGGTCCGCAAAAATATTTGCCCTGAAAGGGACTTATAGTAAAATTTTACAGAGAATATTTTTGCGGAACATTTTAACCCCTTAAATACCTGTTAAAAGGTGTTTTTTGCTCTTTTTTAAAAGAAGGACAAAAAAGACCCTTATCTTGAGGAGTTAGAGGGTTAATATATTCTGCAAAAATGTTCTCCGTAACATATTACATAAATTTGCTAAACACACCATATACTTTAAACGTAATCTTTATTCGATTTTCTTAATAAATGCGAAATTAACCCTAAGCTCTCTTTTATTGTGTCTTATTTCTGACTTTCTGGTTGAGTTTTCCGTTTTAATGAATTCAGGGACTTATAGTAAAATTTTAGGGCGAATATTTTTGCGGAACATTTTAACCCCTTAAATCCCTGTCTTAATTTTGTTCTTTACTCTTTTTTAAAAGAAGGACAAAAAAGACCCTTATTTTGAGGAGTTAGAGGGTTAACATATTCCACAAAAACGTTCTCCGTAATATTTTACATAAATTTGCTGAACACACCATATACTTTAAACGTAAACTTTTCTCGATATTCAATGACGATTGCCAATACAACATTTGCGTTTGGGGGAAACTTCACCTCCCCCTAAAATGAAACCCAGATGTAAACTTTCAAAACGCCGATACACGTGTATATTTTTTTTTGTCTCTTCTATCAAAATTTTTTGGTCTGACCTTGTAATTTCGGAAAAAAATTGATTTTGTTGTACAGTGTTAATCAAATAAATTTTTGATTTAATCGTTTGATCGAATGAACAAAAGCAATTATTTAAATTTTTCGAACAAAGTTAAATAACGAAAAAAAGTCTCAGATTCTGAGACATTTTTCCTTTAGAAAATGTCTTAGATTCTGAGACATTTTTCCTATAGACAAAGTTTTAGATTGTGAGACATTTTTCCTATAGGAAAAGTATCATATTCTGAGACATTTTTTCCTATAGAAAAGGTCTCAATTTCTGAGACATTTTTCCTATTGAAAAAGTCTCGGATTGTAAGACATTTTTCCTATAGAAAAAGTCTCAGATTGTGATACATTTTTCCTTTAGAAAAAGTCTCAGAATCTGAGTCATAGAAAAAGTCTCAGATTTAAGAAAATTTTCCAATGGAAAAGTCTCAGATTCTAAGACATTTTTCCTATAGAAAAAGTCTCAGATACTGAGCAATTTTTACTATAGAAAAAGTCTCATATTCTAACACATTTCTCCCATAGAAAAAGTCTCAGATTCTGTGAAATTTTTCCTAAAGAAAAAGTCTAATTTTTTGTATAGAAAAATTCGCAAATTTTAAGACATTTTTTCTATAGAAAAATTCTCTGATTCTGACACATTTTTTCTATAGGAAAAGTTTAAGTAATTTTTTAACACCAAAATTTTTACGTATACAACAATTTTTCCGAAACAAAATTTCTCTTCATAACACTACGTGACAGTTTTTTGACCAAATGTATCTGACACCTAATCTTTATGTACAATTGCCCGCTGAATCCGAATATGAAGTCATAATGGTCAAAAGTAGAACAGTTTTCGAGATATTCGAAAATAAGCGTTATTTGTGTTTTTAAAAAAGATGATGTCACTTAAATGCAAATATCTTCAAAACTATTCGTCAATTTATGTATTTCTTTTTTTTTAATGAAAGATAATAAAATTACTAAAATAACCATGGGTCGCTTGTGAAGATTAGTCAAGAAATGATAGAGTTACAGTGGACAAAAGTTCAAACTTCATGAAAAATTTGATGATTTTTTGCAGTTTTGCTCCTTTCAAGTTATTTTTTTAAACCAAACAATTAAAAATTATAATGTTTTATTACATAGGACATTATTTTATTTCAATACGAACATTTTGCGCCCAACAAGACCCAGATTGGTGCAAAAATGACAAAGCTACAGAAGATTTAGTGAATTAACCCACTTTTCATTACTAACATTTAGCTTTGTATATTTACTTGTATTTTAAAAAAAAAATCGAAAAGTGGGATAATTCAATTAATCTACTGTAACTTTGTCATTTTTGCACCGATCTGGATCCTATTGGGCACAAAATGTTCGTATTGAAATAAACTAACGTTCTAAGTGATAAAATTTTAAAAAATTTGATTGTTTGGTCTTAAAAAAATAAGTTAAAAAGAGCAAATAACGGTAATTTTCTCGATTTTATCGTAAATATCTCGAAAACTGTTCTACTTTTGACCATTCTGACTTCATATTCGGATTCAGCGTTCGGATTTACATAAAGATAAGGTGTCAGATTCATTTGGTCACGACGTTGTTGAAAATTTGTCACACAGTGTAATAGGAACTTACAGATTGACATCTAGTTTTTCACAAAACATTTTCAGATTTAGTCACATTTTTTCTTTAAAAATTTTTAGATTTTACCTATGTATAAAAACTTTTAGATTTTTCTTTTAAAAATTTTTTGATTTGCATTACAAAATTTTTAGATTTCCATTCAAATGTTCAGATTTTTTTAATGAAAAATTTTCGAATTGCAAAATTTTTTTTCTTTGGAAAATTTTTTAGAATATTTCATTCTTTTTTCCTTTTTTCTTCGTTTTCTTTCTTTAATTTTTCCTTTCTTTTTTCTTTCTTTTCCTTTTCTTTTCTTTTCTAAATTTGATCTGGTAGGGTGGAGAAATTTATCTTTCCCCCGCCCCCTTTGTACCCCCGCATGTATTTGTCCTAGGATGCCACTAGAAATAGCAAATCAAAGAGTAGGATCGCCTTTAACAAAATATTTTGATTATCCTGATATAGCAAAATAATAAAATAGAAAAATTAGGGAATATCCTTCTCTTTTAGTACAAATATTAAAAAATATTTTACAAAATTTAATAAAGTCCTTATAAAAGGAAACAGGATCACGAAATGAAAAATTGCAGGTTTACTTCATTTGATCTCTTCTTTCAGACGTATATCATGTGGTTCATGTTTAATATTGGCTGTCGGACAGTGTAATACAGATACTGATCAGGGAAATGACAAATATATCTGCTAAGCATTAGCAGCCTCCAAGTTGTTAATTGCAAATTTAGCATGTTTCTTAACGAACTGACGATTTAATCGTCATTAAATCGATCGGAATCAATATATATTTTTTTGGAGTCTTGGATAGATATTTCGAGGTATCTCTGTTAATAGAACGTTAGTGGGTGCTGACGCTTGACGTCAAGTTGTTAATTGCAAATTTAGCATGTTTCTTAACGAACTGACGATTTAATCGTCATTAAATCGATCGGAATCAATATATATTTTTTTGGAGTCTTGGATAGATATTTCGAGGTATCTCTGTTAATAGAACGTTAGTGGGTGCTGACGCTTGACGTCAGCACACAGAGACTCTGAGCCCGTTGTGATAAATGAAGTGTATAAAAATACAAAAAAAATTGTCTCTAAAAATTCTTAAATTCTGAGAAATTTTTGTATTGATTTATTTTCGACACTACGACAGTTTTATAAAACAAAACTATAAAACAATTCTGCTTCAAATAAGTTCTCAGATTTGAAGACTTTACAAAATTTCTTAGTTTTTAAAACATTATTCAATTGGAAAACCTTTTAAATTCTCTGAAACATTTTTCCTACAGAAAAATTTGTAGATGCTGTGTTTTTTTATAGAATTTTAGACTTTTTTTAGAAAAAAATCTTAGATTATGAGACCAAAATTATAAGACTTTTTGCCAACAGAAAAATTCTTAAAAAAAACAATAATTATAAAACGACATAATATGTATGTACTGAGCAATTATTCTCATTTATAATTGTTTTACATATTTTTCATACTTATCGTACAAATCCACAAAATGTATGTAATAAATCTTATGTTATAAGGTATTTTATATCCATACTAATTGTCTCAATTTATAATATTTTATTTGTAAACCCTTTACTTGGTGGTAAATACATATACCTTTTAGTCGTTCCGTTTGTAACCAATTGAAAAAGTCGATTGAATGATTTCCGTATGTCTGTATAAATGGCAATCAAGGCTTAAATATGACACAGAGTTAAATGTTTCTAAATCATAGACACTTGATGATGCTTACCGCCGTTTGGTATTGCATTTGAGTGATATTGGTTCAGTCGTTTAATATTTATGAATAAAAATGTTAGGACAGCTTGAACATTTTTGCAAAAGGCTTAAATTCGGCCGCGTTTTACACGGAATGACAAAATTTAACCCAAAATCTGTGTTTGGAGGATACAAAACTTTGCCAAAAATTACAAATAAAAGTTTTTTAATTTCAAAAAAATATTTCTATTCAAATATTCATGGATTCGGCCCAGTCTATTTTTTCTAATTGTTTTTCATACTTTTTCAATAAAAATTTTTGTAATAATCTTTTTAACATTATGGAGGGTATCAATATATTCGGCAAAGCCGAACTAACAGTTTAACTTTTTTTAGTGTACATTAGGGCGGGTCGATTTTTTTTGTCAAAAATCGTATAGCAAAAACATAATCTACAATAAATTCTAAGAACATTTCCCAAAGAAACCATGTTTCTAAAATCAAACCCTATACCGCGCCTAACGACATGAAGATTTGTCCGTCCTTCCTTTTTTTCATAAGCAAAACATAGAACTTGACTCTTTTTTGGTGTTTGTGTTAATTTTTGGGCTTTGGTGTGCTCTGAGGTATATAGTAAAATTTTATTGGCAACATATTTGTAGAACATTTCATTCCCACCCTGCCCCTCTTTCGGGGTGTTTTTTGCGATTTGTTAGAATAGAGCCAAAAAATACCGTTATGAGAGGGAGTTAGAGGGTTAATATGTTTCACAAAAATATTTGCCATAATATTTTCTACAAAGTTGCTGAACATACCCTACACCTCAGATGTAAAGAAAACATAGTTTTATATACCGATATGCTGCAAGAACATATCCAGCGGCAATGTTTTACTAATTGCCGCTGGATATAGTTCGAACAATTTGTGGGATTATGACCGGCAAGTATATTAGACATAATCCCTGAAATGGAGAAATAAATGATTAGATTGATTTGTAATGAAAACGCCACAGACGAAAAATTATAATAAGAAATTTTAACAATAAATCGCTGATTTTAGCGTTAATCCATGATAATTTTACTTCATTATTTATTTTATATTGGGTTGCAGTATATTAAGCTGCCCATTCACTTGCAATAAAATTGCTCAACTTAAAAAAAAATTATTTTACAATATTATTGTCGTTTTACCCTACACAACAAATAAAATTGCTCAATACTTAAACCCAATATATTGTACAAGATATAAACATAAACATAACATAATAAAAGTTGTACAATATAGACAACACACTGATAAAATATATTGCAGTATTCTTGTTTGTACAATAAATATCAAAAGTGTTTTGATATTCTCCAATATATTGCACAACCGTAAATATTACATACACACAAGCGATATTATTGTACAATTTGAAAAGTTGAACAATAATATTGCAAGTGAATGGGCAGCTTTAACATGTAGCGTGATACTCTGAAAGTAAGTGCAGGGGTTGTAGGTTCGAAAGCCTTTGTATGTTAATTACAAAGGGAAGCTGGTTTTTCTTAGTAAATAAAAGTATTTCATTGAGGATCATAATATTTCGTAAAAACAAACACAGAAACTTTTGTGGGATGAAATTGGAGATTTGCTTATCGGAGAGGAAAAAAGCTGTGTCCGATAAAAATTTTTGATAACTGAATATTTTTTTTACATCAGTATTTGATTTATTTTCTGTAATTTTTTTTTTTTTTTTTTTTAATTTTTGTAAAAAAAAAAAAAATTTCGAGTGAAAATTTTTTTTGAGTGTAATTTTTAGCTGTGTCCGAAAAAATTTTTTGATACCTGAATATTTTTTTTACATCAGTATTTGATTTATTTTGTGTAATTTTTTTTTTTTTTTAATTTTTGTAAAAAAAAAAAATCGAGTGTAAATTTTTTTGAGTGTAATTTTTATTTTTTTTGAGTGTAGTATTTTTTTTTTAGTTTTTTTGAGTGACAAAAACAGTTTCTAAAATATTTTTTTTTTGCTTACCATTCCTTTTCAAAGCGGGTTTAGCGTTTTTTTCAACACTGGAGTTCTGGTTAAAACCCATCTGAAATTCCCCATTTTGCTAATAACTTATGAATCACTGGACAGATTTCGCTGAAATTTAGTATTAATCTGACCGGAAGTATAACAAATATATACGCCACGCTTCAGTAGCTTATCGTATATATTTTTCAATCTTCCGCTAACATTTGAATGTTGGCGTGTTTCACACAGACAGAAAGACAGACGGACGGACGGATTTTCATGCCGTTAGGCGCGGTATAGGGTTTGATTTTAGACCAATGGTTTCTTTGGAAAAGTTTCTTAGAATTTCTTGTAGATTTTGTTTTTGCTATACGATTTTTCAGTTTTTTTCGATCCATACAAATCGACCCGCCCTAGCCCTGCAAGCATTAGGAAGAAATATCGCCTAAGAGAAATTGCGGCGATATCTTCTTTTTGTCGTTATTAAAAATAATCAAAGTAATAATTCTTTAATATCTTCTTTTTATCATACTGAGGATATTTCAGCAATATTAAAAAAAATATCTTTTTTTTTTGTCATTTATTAATCAAATAAAAAAAAATATTATTATGATTTTCAATTTTTAATAAACATCTTGTGTTCCTGAAAAAACTTTATATTTTCTTAATAATCCTTTTGCTAAATTAAGTGAAATAAAGGGTTTCTTTATTAAAATAAATTCAAAATTATTCGGACCATAAATAAGGTGAGAACATTTCAAAACATCTGTGCAAGAACCACATAATGACTAAAACATACTTTCTTTTTAGGTACTAAAGCACACAAGACACGGAAAATTTTAGAAGAACTGAAGAAACTCAATGGTATTTAATTGTAAATGGGCTTCCAATATCTAAATTTTTATCACAAGAATAATGGATTAATATTTTTTACTTTTAAGTTTTTCTGTAAAATATCTTTGTGCGTAATATAAATAACAATCAATAAAAGCCATTATCTCCCATGAGAAATAACGGAGACATACATATGTGTTCTTTATGTAATTATCTACCAATTTCTTCTAGGTAACATTTTAGGGATATATCGTAAAGTTATCTTCTAAATGATTATCTGGCAATATTGCCCATTTATCCTCCAGAAGAATTGCATTCGTATCGCCTGGACGTATCGCTTTCGGGACACGATTTCTACCAACGGGTGTTTCTTCCGCAATACGAAGAAGATATCCCCCGCAATACAATTTATCTTCCAGGCGATACGCTAGAGTATCTTCTTCGTATCGAAATGCTTGCAGGGAGTGTACATTAGAGGTGTCCTTAAAAACGAAAATCACCTTTTTATACCTGGTAGGGTCCTATATTGTTCTTTAGTATCTAAAAATGAGTGAGCCAAAACTTGGGGACAATCGGCTAAAAATAACTCGTGCCGAAAATGGATTGAAGTTTTGGGACATTCTTATAAGAACGAAAAACTCGTTTTTTCTAGTTTTTGGAAAAACATTGGTATTTGATATTTCTTGTTAAATTTTTTGTGAAATAATATGAAAATGGTACTAAATTTCCTTTTCAAAACGACTAATAAAATTAAAATCGGATGAAAAATAAGCATTTTACGCATACATGCCCCAGACCATTGTATGGTTTTTAGAGCCAGAATTTCAAAATTTTCAAAATTTTTAGGCAAAAATATAATAAAAATTTAATTTTACTTTATGATCAAATTGAAAACATGTTTAAGATTAAAAATAGCAGATATGGTAGTCAAGCTTTTTTTTTATTTGGCGCGGGTAGTGATAAAATTTCCGCGGATTCCAAATAAAATGCGTTTTTCTACAATAATTAAGCAAATTTTTGAAAATTTGTGCTCTATCGTGCGGATCGAAGTGTAAAACGTAAATTCTGTAACTTTTGAGAAATCGGATATATGCAGATATTTTGTATTATAGAAATGTATAACGTCTCAAATTTGTCATTTCACCTCGACAAAAAGGGGTTAAAGATGCCCGAATTCTCAAAAAATTTACAGAATTTATGTATTTCACTTCGTTTAATACAATACAGAAAATTGTTTTCCATATTTGCTAAATTATTTTAGAAAAACTCATTTTCTTTGGAATACGCGGAAATTATATCACTACCCACGCCAAATGAAAAAAAAGTTAGACTACCATATCTGTTAGTTTTCATCTATAACATGCATTTAATATAATTATAAAGTAAAATTTATTTTTTTTTGTTTTTTTGCCTAAAAATTTTTAAAATTTTCAAATTTTGGCTTTAAAAACCATGCAATGGCCTGGGGCATGTATGCGTAGAATGCTTATTTTTCATCCGATTTGAATTTCTTTAAGCTTTTTGGAAAGGTAATTTATTACCATTTTCATATTACTTAACAAAAAAATTAACAAAAAATAGCATATACCAATATTTTTCAAAAAACTAGAAAAAACGTGTTTTTTCATCAGATAAGAGTGTCCCAAAACTTCAATCCATTTTCGGCACGAGTTATTTTTATCCGATTGTCTCCAAATTTTGGCTCACTCATTTTTAGATACAAAACTACAATTTAGGACCCTACCACGTATTAAAAAGTGATTTTGAAAAATTACCTTAGTCGTTAGGACACCTTTAGTGTACATATATTCCTGTTAAATCTCCTATAATTTTTACATGTATATTACATACATGTGTAATTTGTTAAAATTTTCAAAATAATTTTGTAAAACTCATATGTTGGAATATTTATATAAATATTAGGATGGCAGCGAAATGTATGGGGGATTTTTTTTTTTTAATTGAATATCGTCGGGTCGGAATATTGTGCCACATGATCTAAAACTGATGAGGACAAAATGTTAGCCAAATCGGATAACATTAACCCGTGGCCCTTTGAGGTCAAAGTTCACAAGGTAAAAAAAAAACCATACAAGCACAACATTATTTTCTAGGTTTTTTTAAAATATATTTGAATGTTAATGAGCAAGGAGAGGACTTTCATGCAAATGCATGTTTTTCCCCTTTGGTCATAAAACAGCATAAACAAAATATCTTTGCGAATCAAAGAATTTGCTTTAAAATGGTATCGATTCGTTAGTGCATATTTTTTCATATTTTGCCTAAAATGCATATTTTTGCATATTTTGCTATTATTTCGCTATAAATGCATATTTTTAGGTCATATTTTGTACAAATTTTAATTTTTTGGTATTATTTAGCTATTTTTAAAATATTTTTATGACATTTTTTTTGCCTTTAAGCAATTATTAAATTTTTTAAGATAATTTTTATTTTTTTAATACACACTGTTTAAATGAAAATCTAAGCTTACAATGCCAGACTGAAGTCAAATACTATGTTTTTTTTAAAAAAAAAAGTAAAAAAACAAGTGGAATTTATGATTTTTAGTGCATATTTTAAGATTTTTAGTGTATATTTCAAGACTTTTTAGTGCATATTTTAGGCGCCTAAAACATAGTTTTTTAGTGCATGAAGTTCCTGTCCCTGTTAATGAGCTTATTAACGGCAAAAAAGTTTATTTTTATCGGACAAGTTATTCAATTCCAAAATGGACTTCGAAAAAAAATTTGAGGCTGGTGGGATGTTTATTAGGTTGGTTCATAAAAATAAAAGTTGGATTTTTGTACGGGCCACCGGAATAAATATTAAACACCGTGAGAAAATAACAAATGATTTTTTCAGAATTTTTCATTAAGGTTTATGGGTCGCTACTGGGCCCTAAACATTGGGTCTAAAAAAAAAAAAAGTTCACACAATGAAAAAAAAATTGATTTTTATTTTTTTTTTTAATTTTTATTATAATTTAGCTTGATTAGCTTATTAATGACAAAAAGTTTCATTTTGGTCCTACAAGTATTTCAGTTCCAAAAGTGAACATGAAAAAAATTTAGGCTGGTTGGGGTCTTAAGGTGGAAGTACATAGGAACAAACTTGCTTTGCGTCCGGTTATCAAAAAGTTAAAACTGAACAAATATATGAGGCAAGTTACAATACAAAAGCTCAAAACGCATAGAACTCCAAAAATTTTTAAAATATTCACCAACATGTGCGTTCAAATATATTTTTTGACACTTCTTTTTGTTTTACAGAAAAAAGTGAAGATTGACAAAATATATGTGCCAATTTAACGCTTTTAACGCATTTACTATGTATCTTGAAATTTTCAACGCATAGTACGCATGAAGAGGTGAATACGGATCGGACGCAATGCAGTCCTATTTACTTCCACCATTACTCTAAAAATTTTTATTTTTTTTTTTAGTTTATATAAGCTAACGTTAAGGGCTTTAGTTTCTCTTGATAACATTTCCTGTATAAAATTTTTCATTTGTTGCTAAACAACGTTCACTTGCGCCAAAAAAAAAGATATTTTCAGAAAAAAAAAAACAATAAAAAAATTTTCGATTTTTTTCTTTTGTATTTTTAATTACAATTTTACTTGATCAGCTTATTTAATACAAAAAAATATAGTAAAAAATACAAAAAAAATCTAAATTTTTTTCATTAGTCTTTTTTTAAATATCCTTTAGGTATTCTTCGCCATTTCTTCGATATTTCAGAACAAATAAATTTTTTTATAGAGAATATAATATACCAATACCAACTACAAACATATTATGTAAACTTATTAAAACTAAAAAAAAAATTGTTTTGAAAAATTTTTAGAGTAAGACCCTAATCATTCAAAAAAATTTTTTCGTTGTCACTTTTGGAACTGAAATACTTGTCCCACCAAAATGAAAAAAGTCAATTTATCAAAAATCCAACACTTTTGTTTTTTTTTATTTTTTTTTTAAGTTTAGATGTTTGTTAATCCAAAAATTCACGTGTTTTTGAATTTTGAATTTCATAACAATTTAGCAATTTGCTTGTATTTTCTTATTTTAACATAGCGTATGAGTAATATACATATATGCAATTATTTAACACTCAGTCGCAGAGATGCCAACTATTTGAGAGCAAAACGCGCACAAAAATTTTATAAACGTGTAAAAACGCGTAAATTTGCTTGAAAAAAAGGGTAAAAAAGCACTGGACTATTTTTTAAATAGATAAAAAAAGTAAAAAAAATAATATTTTCATTCAAACAAAATTTTTGATAAGTTTGTTGGTTAAACTTTTGAGCAACCGATATAAATCGTTATACAATTTTACATGGTTTGCATTTTCCACTTCAAAAGCCAAATTTAGTCTTTGAACTTCACCCAAAACAGTATTCAAATATTAAACCAAAATACAAAAAACCTACAAAGAATGGCATTTTTTTTTTTTAGAATTTGGTTTAGTTCTTCCAGGGGAAAACATTTTCCCCTTAGTCCGATTTTGCCCTTTTTCCGAACTTAATACGACCAATGGTTACTGACCATAATAATATATTCGTTCCATATTTCAGGCGTCTACACTCAAAATAATTCTACAGTAAAAGGTTTAGTAAGTGATTTTGTACAAAAATCTACTAATTATTTACTATTTTTAGTATCTTCAAAGTACTAAAATTAGTAATTTTTACTGGTTTTCAATAAATTTAGTAACAAATTTTAGTATTGGTTACCAATTTCTGCACTAGGTCCTTTTGAACTAAAATTTAGCAAAATTTTTAGTATTAAATACCCACGTTTTTTTTTTGGGTGTAGTTCTTAGTTTGAACAGCATATTGCTTTCCACAGATAGACAGACGGACATTAAAAAAATGTCTTATAATCGATCAAAAATCAACAAAATATGCAATATATGCGTTACACTCGAAATAACAAACTAAGTATACCGCCATACTTTGTTTGGAGGCTATAAAAATTAATTTTAAAAAGCACTAAAAGCACCAACTGAAAATTTAAAAAGCACCAAGTTAGTTCGTTTTTCTAATTTGGCACTAGGTCAAAAATTTTCGCAATTTGACACATCAAAAAGCACTAGATCTAGCGCGAAAAGCACTAAGTTGGCATCCCTGCTCAGTCGCTACGTTAAAGGTGTTATGATACTTGCTAGTTTTTGTGTTTTTTATATTTTGGAAAACAGTGCAAAGATATTTTCATAGGAAAACTGACCAAGTGTAAAGAGTATGACAATATCATGAAAAAAACTTAAAACGTCAAAAAATATACGTGTGTTGTCGATAATTTTGCAGTGACTGAATAAAATGTTAACAGTGCTGCCAATTTTTTTTTTTTTTTTGCTCGAATGAAGCGGTTTCACATTTGTTATGGATTTTTTTACGCGAGTTATTTTGAAAAT
The DNA here is from genome assembly GCA_963921195.1 of Pegoplata infirma. Taxonomy (NCBI): domain Eukaryota; kingdom Metazoa; phylum Arthropoda; class Insecta; order Diptera; family Anthomyiidae; genus Pegoplata; species Pegoplata infirma. The sequence goes on along the minus strand of CAWUER010000392.1, from coordinate 58,922 downwards.
AAAAGTTGGCAATATTGTTTTGTTTTTATTGTATTGTATTTTTTGTTCTTTCTCGCATTTGTGTTTTCATTCGATCAATCCTAAAAAAATCCAATACACAAACTAGCAAGTATCATACCACCTTAAAACAAGAAAACACAAGCAAATTACAAAATTGTTATGAAATTTAATATTCAAATGCGATTTTCTCGAAAAAAAAAACAGAAACACATATCATGAAATCTTTTTTAAATTTCAACTCAGTGAAACTGAAATAAATGTTTAAAAAAACCGGCAGTTTTTGGAATTTAGAAAAACTGTAAATGCAGTTGTGTAAACAAGACCTTGAACCATCACTGAGCAATATTTAAGGATTACCCCACTTTATCCGTAAAAGTTACAGAGGGTTAAAGTTGAAAAATCGATAAAAAAATGGCTTGAAATAATCCATAGTTTTTACCTTCTTTCGCATTTTTTTTTTAAGTTCTCCTTATATTTCAATCTTTTCCGGCATAACACAAAGTCAGTACATATAAAAGATTATTTTAATGTTGGCTTGATAGATGCTTCATCGCTTGGTAAGAAGTTATAAGACGGTTAAGTTTTGAAACCAAAAATTAAGAGTTTTTAAATTTTCGAGGTTTTTTGATCAGGGATTTCGGCCCCCTCTATAAAATGAAAAAAGTTGAACTAGAGTTGGTAGCTGTTGTAATTCTTAACATTTTGGAATTAATCCCGTTAATGTGCCACGAAGAGTTAAGGAGTTTCAGCAGATCAAAGTTCGAAAGAAAAAACGTAATTTTTTTAAAATACCAGTTTTTCGCGAGGCACATTCGCGGTTTCATTCGAAATTTGGTGGACTCTTGCGTAAACCGAGTTTTTTAGGAGTTTACATAAAAAAATCACTGGCGGGTTTATAACAAATAAATTGCAAAAATTTTATGGCATTTTTGAAAATTGTGCGAAATTTGCAAATCTGTTTCCAATTTTTTTTTAGTAGCAATTAATGCATCATGTTCATTTTAATACACCAAAAGACGTGCCTTAGCGAGTAGAACTGATTTGCTTTTTGACTTTTTACTTTAAGCCAGTCTGAGCGGAAAGCGCGACCATTTTATCTAAACCTGTTTTGATCTGGCACATCCAAGGCTTTACACGAAATCGTATGAAATTTTTTTTAAATGAAAGCCCACTTGACGTGTCATCATAAAATCAGAGGCGGGTTAGAAAATTTTGATGATTATAGATTTTTTGGACCATATTAAATTTTCTTGTTATAAAAAAGCATCACCGATTTTTTTAAACACTGGTACAATGATACGATTTTCCGTGATTTTTTTTTCAGTAATACCAACTCGCATTGCCTAAATATGTTATAAAAAATTGTGAAACTTTTCTTTTACCGCGAATTAATCGCGATTTTAGGTACTTAGATATTTTTTT
>CAWUER010000392.1:0-52500 GCA_963921195.1 Pegoplata infirma | reverse complement strand
AAAGAAAAATATTTGTGTAGAGCATACACAACCGAAAGGAAAATAAGATGGGGGAAAACAACACCCAAAGGATAACATTTTAATATGTTCCCAGTGAAATCGTTTTCATCAGATTTTATAAAAATTGAAACATAATGTTCATTATTTAGTTTAATGACATTGAGACATATATGAGAATATTAAGGGGATTCATATTTGTATACACTCACAAAAAATCTTGTAAAATGACAAAAAACCTGCTAGTAATTTGTATATAATGCCGTGCATCAAAATCTCTGTAAACTATTGTAATTTGCCCGGCGATCGACAAAATTTGAAAAAAGTCATTCAAACAAATATTTTAAAATTTTTTATTGCATATTTTAAGGATTATAGTTTAATTCGCAAATGCATATTTTTGTTTTCCTAGTTTTAATTTTTTCAAATAACAACTAAATCAACTGTTATGTTTGCCTTTGGCCTCTATTTCTGTATTTTTTTATGGTTGACACTTTTATAAACACCTTGCATATGCATGGCACACAGAATTTATGACACAAAAAATAATTGGATTTTTAATAAATTGCTTTTGCTAACCATCTTTCATATAAAAATTAAACAATTTTAATATATACACTAAGATTTTACACAATAAAATAAATATAAGTTTAAGAATTTTATATAAAAGTGGGCCAAATATAGGGTTTTTTGTACTTAAAATTATAATATAGGAAGCGAAAAGTTTTATATAAAGAGTTCATCAATGGGATCAAAAGTGGTCTCTTGTATGCACATTTTTGATGGAGTGACCAACCAATAAAACATTTATCAATTTAACAAAGATGATAAAAAACTACAACTCGTATGCGTAAGAGAAATGTCTTAGCGCCCTAATACACCGTCCGACAAAAATGAAAAAAAGCCATTAAACACGAACTGGATAATATACTTTTGAAACTAGAAGCAAAATGTAGTAAAACTGCATTTCCAGTTTTTTATTCCGTGCTCCTGTTTCATTTTAAAAGAACTTCAAAGTTTTAACGGAATAATTTTTTTTTAATATTTATGGGGCATTCCAGGCCAAATCACTCACTTTTAGACCCGACCCCTATCGATTTATTTAATTTTTGGATATGTTTAAGTACTTATTAAATGCAACTTGGATACCAATTTTTAGCCTTTATTCCAAGATGGTGTTGAGTAATCAATTTTTCAAAATGGCGATTTTCTCAAAAAAAATTAAAAAATTTTACTTTTTAATTAATTTTGACCATTAAAAAATATATATATTCTAAAAAAGTTGGACAACGTTTTGTTGGTGCTTAAATTTTGTTTTCGAAAAAAAAATATGAAAAAATTATTCGAAGTAATTATCACTTATTTTTTGACGTTTAAAAATTAAAATCGACTTTTTGAAAAAGTCCGAAACCTTCGAATTTTTTTGTCAAAAACTTTAAAAATTCTACTATAAATTACGCAACTTTTAAGCTATAACTCGAGATGTGATCCCAATTCTTTCTATTTTTTTTTTTTTTCAGTTTTTTAAAATTACACCTTTTATTTTTTGCTCTGATTTATTTTATATGGTGCTCCAAAAAAACTAAATATATTCACTTGGAGGTAAAAATACGTCTCACAAAAAATAAGGACGCTCGGACATGGGTTAGGTTTTTAGCCCTTGAAGTTTAAAAAACGGATTTCAAGGAAAAATATGAATTTTTTTTCTGTTTTCGCAATTTTTTGGTATTTTAAGTCAAGTGGCTACAGAATTATGATGTGGAGTAACATGCCTTTCGAATAAGGTACTAAAACCTAAAATCGGTTGAAAATCAGCGAAGTTATTACAACTTCCCCAGGCATCTAGCGTTTGTCTTAATTAAAGAATACGAGTCCCATTCTTTAAACTTATTGAAATTATCTACTGTAATAACATTTTTTCATTATTCATGTTTCAGTGTAATATTTTTGGGTTTTTCCAAATTTTAAAACAAAAAAATAAACAAATAAAATAAAATAGAGATTTCAAAAAGGTGTTGAAAATGCAGGCATTTTTAGCATTAATTTAAAACATGTTAGCAAAACACAATATAAAAAATACTTGTTATCTACTTACATTTGAACTTGAAGAATAAAAAAATGTTATTACAGTAGAAAATTTCAATGAATTTCCAAAATCGTATTATATTGCTTAATCAAGTGTTCTGCCATACGTTAGATGCCTGGGGAAGTTATAATAACTTGGCTGATTTTCAACCGATTTTAGTTTTTGGCACCTTATTAGAGAGGCATTTTACTCCGTATTATAATTCTGTAACCACTTGAATTTAAACTTAGCTTAAAATACCAAAAAAATTGAGAAAACAGAAAAAAAATCAAATTTTTGCTTGTAATCCGTTTTCTAAATTTCAAGGCCCATGCGGAACGCCTTACCCATGTCCGATCGTTCTTAATTTTTTTGAGACGTATTTTTTTTTACCTCCAAATGAATATATCTGGGGTAAGTTAGGGTCAGTATCTACCAATTTAATTTTTTTGGAGCACCATATAAAAATATAAAAGGTGCAATTTTCAAAATTTGAAAAAAATAGAACGAATTGAGATCACATCTCGAACTATGGCATCAAAGTTGCGTAATTTAGAGTAGAACTTTTAGACTTTTAAAAAACAAATTGAAGGTTTCGGACTTTTTCAAAAGTTGATTTTAATATTTAAACGTTAAAAGATAAGTGATAATTACTTCGAATAATTTTTTCATATTTTTTTCTAAAACTACATTTAAATACCAACAAAACGTTGTCCAACTTTTTTTAAGATATCTATATTTTTTACTGGTCAAAATTAATTGAAAATTTAATTTTTTTTTTGAAAAAATAGCCATTTTGAAAAATTGATTACTCAACATCATCTTGGAATAAAAGGCTGAAAATTGTTATCCAAGTTGCATTTAATAAGTACTAAAACATATCCAAAAATTAAATAAATCGATAGGGGTCGGGTCTAAAAGGGAGTAATTTGGCCTGGAATGCCCCTTATACTTGTCATACGATGCCACTAGTGACAGCAAATTAAAGAAGAGGACCTACCATAATTTTCCTATTTTATTTTTCTTACATATCCGGAAAAAGGAGGTAAGTTACGTGCTTTCAAACTTTATTCTTCAATATCAATCGAAATTTTCAACCAAATATTTTAATAAAGTTTTTAAAGGACTTTATTTACATCTTTTTATTCTCAAATGGCAAAATAAAAAATTAAAAAAATTGGGGGATATTCTCCTCTTTTATATGCCATCAAAAATTTGTAAATTTCAATAAACTAAAAATGTACACTCAAAATAAATTCTCTGTCCAATCAGCAGAAAAATCTGCTGAAAATACACCCATTTTGAGCCATATGAGTAATCTGCTGATTTTAGCAGACACGGTTTGCTAAATATCCGTCATAAGAGGTGAATAAATATAACAAGAAAAAAAAAACATACGCCGCCAGCCAGCATCGAACTCGCCACCTTCCGATTTGAAAGTACACTTCTTAACCACTACGCTACGGAATCTTATACTTTTATCTGGCGTTTTAGTTATTAAACATGTGTGTTGTTCGACAGCAGAGAAATCTGATTTTAGCAGAAAAATCTGCTGATTTTAGCAGAAAAATCTGCTGATTTTAGCAGAACAATCAGCTGATTTGAGCAGAATAATCTGCTGATTTCAGCAGAACAATCTGCTGATTTCAGCAGAGCAATCTGCTGATTTCAACAGAACAATATGTTCTGCTTTTTTTTATATAAAAAAATTTCTTGAAAAAATTATGAAATTTAGCAAACAAAATCAGTATAAACATAGTAAAATGTCTGTTATTTTCTTAAACTGAATGACAGAGATTTTAGTAAAAATATCCTTCTCAGCAGAACAATCTGCTAAAAGATTGCTAATTCAAATTGAAAGTCGTGTTACAGATTTTTTGACAGAGTTTTCCTTTTGAGTGTATAAGAACTGAATTTCTACATTTTTACTCAAAGTATGTAACTGTTACATTTTTCAAGGGATATTTTTGAAAGACCTCTTATTTTCTTCGCTAAAGATTAGACTTGATCTGTAAAGAGGGAAATAAATGTTAATTTTTTTTTTTAATTTTTAATAGAATTTACTTTTTTCCCCAAATTTTTATAAAATTGAAGAAAATTGTCTATATATTGATTAATTGCATCTAAGGCGATAATCAGATTGATGTTGTATGTAGAATTGACAAAGCATTTAATTAATTTAAAGCCAAAAATAATGAAATCCACCGATTTGGTCCGGAGATATTTTTATTTAAGTAAAACCTTTTTTTAAAAAGTTGAACATTTTAATTAACAATATCTCGAAAACTATTCTTCATTTGAACCTTTGGACCTTATTTTCGAATTCAGAGCATGATTTTACACGGAAAATAAATGCAAAATAACGTAAATGGCATTTTTTTGGTTTTTAATATGTAAACTAGTGTAACATCTCAATTTTTTGCATATATCGAGTAGCCAATTTATTACTCATACGCGTTGTAGTTTTTTTTTTGTATTTTTAATTCTTGTAAATACTACTGCATATAGTAAGGGGCTAAAAAATTACTCATACGCACCGTTGTTTTATATCTTTTGCCATATTTACATTCATATTTTAAAACTAGTTTAAGCACTTAAACATGTTTATGTACCTTATTAAGTTTAAATTTAAACATTTGGTACAATTTTAAAATTACAAATTTCTTTCTTAATAACTCATCGAAATATCGGTGAAGACCCCAGCTTTTATTCTTTACTTAAAAAAAAATGCTCACAAGGGTGAGAAAGAATGGAATTGAGGATCTTTTTTTAGTTTTAAACTCTTATTTTGAAACAATTTAAAGTAGTTTTCAAATAAAATTAAAAAAAAAAATACAAAAATTTCCGGATGTTAAAAACTTGTTTTTTTATAGAAAAGTTATCAAAATTAGACACTTGTTAAAATTCTTACTCACTTTTATCAAACAAAAAATCTTAGAACTTTTCATAGAAGTCTCAGTTAGTTATTTATAGACAAAACTAGTTTACAGAGATTTTGATCCACGACATTTTGCATTTATTTTCCATGTAAAATCTCGCGCTGAATCCAAAATGAAGGCCATAGTTTTAAAAGTCGAACCGCTTTTGAGATATTGCTAACTTTTCAAATTTTCAACTTTTTAAAAAAAAGTGGTTTTACTTAAATAAAAATATCCTCGGAGAAAATCAGTAAATTTCATTCATTCTGGTTTTAAATTCAAGGTAATTAAATGTTTTATCACTTCTGCATACAATATTTTTTAATCTGATTATTGCCAAAGAAGCTATTAATCGATAAATCGACAATTTTGTTTCAATTTGACCAAATTTGGGAAAAAAAGTAAATTCTTTTGTTAATTTCAGAAAGAAAAAATATATAAAATTCATTTCTCTGTTTGCAGTTTGCAGAGTCTGATCTATTAGAAAGAAATTTATATGGTTTTAAAAAAACTGTGAAAATTGTTTAAGTTACTTGCAGTTGAGTAAATATGCAGAAATTCAGTTTTTATAATTTTTTATTGTATCGGTTGTAATACCAGTTTACAAATGTTGAATAATTATTCGATTCACTTTATTTCAGACAAGGAAAAACTCCGTACTTTATTAAAATAATGTTTAAATTATTCAAATTTAATTTTGTTTTGAAATAAAACTCTTAAAAATTTTGGTGTTTTATAATTTCAAAAAATTAAACTCTTAAAAATTTAGGAGTTTTATAATTTCAAAAATAAAACTCCCTCAAAAAAAAGAGTTTTATTTTACCTTAAAAATAAAAGGAAATTTATTTTGGTATTATTTTTGAAAATAATATGAATATATGTATAGTAAAGTTTAGATAAAAATAATGTATCCCATCTATAAAGTATAAAGGAAAAAATTAGTCATAAAGTGAGCAATTTTTAAACAGCTATAAAAATATCAATACGCAATATTTTTTAATTCTGTTCTTTTATTTGAAAGATGAATTATTGTAATATTTTTAAAATTTTATTACACAAAATTTGGTCAACAAGAATTGCCTGGGTTGCCACTCATTTCTTTTTTAATAGACAAAATCGGATGCAGTTGTACAGCAAAAACTACTGAAAAGATTTTGATGATTTTTTTTTATTTGTAGATTATTAAATTCTCGAGTACTTACCGTGGCCATTTTTTGAAATATATTGATTTTTGTTGAAATTATGCTATTAAAAACTTAAAAAAATTATTTTTCTTCTTTCAAAAAAACATAATTAAGTCAAAATTTAAAAAAATGGTCACGATAAGTACTTGAGAATTTATTATCTACAAATTAAAAATATTTCATCAAAATCGGTCAAGTACTTTTTGCTGTACAACTGCAGCCGATTTTGTCCTTTAAAAAAATATACAATTAAGTGGAAATTTCAGTTCATCAAACTTTGTGTTCTGAAATTTTAAAAATATTACAATAAATTATTTTTCAAATTAAAAAACAGAATTAAAAAATATTACGTATTTATTTTTTATAGCTGCTTAAAAATTCACATGAAGGCCGTTTATTTTTTCTTTAAGCCCCCCTTAATCAAAAGAATATTATTTAAATCTTCGTTTTATTGGTTTTGGAACACATGCTGAACCTTTTTCTCAAGATTAGCGAGTTCGTAGATACACACAGAAAAATAAATTGCCAACTGAATTTCTCAGTTGAAGCAACTCCAAATTTAGTTGTTACTACTTAAATATGCTGTGACTAACATATTTTATGATTGTTTCAACTAAAAGTCAGTTATATCAACGTTATTCAGTTGTGACTACCGATATTCAATTGCGACAACCTATATGACAGTGCTTTAACCTAATTTTAGTTACATAAACTGACTTTCAGTTGGAAATTGGCAAATTTGTTTTCTGTGTGTATTAAAGACACAGTGCGTCTGTATCCATTACTTTTCTCACTAGTGGTCATTGATGCTTAAATTTGTTTACAGTATTTATTTCCAGTCTCGAATATTTCGAAAATGGATCGAAATAATCTGGGTTCACGACGTCTCTTTAGTACCCAAAAAATTTTCTGGTTCCAATTTTCGAATAAGTTAGAGTGGAACTACAAAAAGTACTAAATTAGCGGTTATTCGAATCTTCAAACGCGAATATCTAAAAAAAGTTAACGCTAGAGAAATATTCAAAGCAGATTTGGAATTAGGAGGGAAAAATCCATTTAGTTCATACATTTAATTTTAAAGAGTGTTTATTTTTTATTTTTTAAAATTTATACGCGATTTTTGCAAAAATATTTTTTATGCAAAAAACCAACAAAATATTAAGAGAACACTTTTTTTAGTGCAGTATTTCGTTAATAGAAATTTTTTTCACAACTGAGAGTTCTATTTAAATAAGAGTAATTTAATTTCAACTAATTTTACAATTTCGTGAGATCATATTTTATCATATTATCAACTATTTTACATAAAAATTTTAAAACCCAAAACATTTTTTGTTTACTAAAAATAAAATTAATTGTATGAAAATAAAACTCTTTTTATTTCGGAGTTTTATTTTTAAAACTCGGTACCGAGTTTTATTTTAAAATTGTAGGAAATTTATTTAAAAATTGAATTAAATTTTTTTTTAAAAAATACTTTTGGTTTTTTTTTCATTGAAGAATTTTAAGTTTTACACTTTTCCCTTTTCTGCTTTATTTAACATTTATTTTCCATTTAAAATCGAGCGCTGAGTTTGAAAATAAATTCAAAAAGTTAAAAATTAGAAAAGTTTTTAAGATATTGACAAATTCCATTTTAAAAAAAATTGGTTTGACAAATATAAAAATATCTCCGGACAAAATTGGAGGATTTAAATATTTTTGCTTTTAAAATAAAGCTTATAACATACTTTATGAATTTTCCATACGATATTTTTTAATCCCATTATCGAATTAAAATCTATTTATCAACATATTGACAACTTTGCTTCAATTTAAACAAACTTTAGAAGAAAAGTAAATTCTATTGCAAATTTGACTAACAAGGGAAGTCTCCCTAGTGTCACCCGTGGATCTTTATGGAATTGGTTTTATTTTGTAGAGCAGAAAAAATAAAGGGACACGTATTTTTTTAGCGGCCCAAATTCATATTTAGGGGGTGAAAAGGAGGAGGGAAGTAAATGCCTTTTTTCAGTTTTTTTCGTTTATCTCCTATATTATGCAAAGAAACCTAGTCATGTTACATACCAAATGAAAGGTCTTTGGAAAACCTATCTACGTGTGGTAAGAACGTGTCCAATCATGCACAACTTTTCGTCATACTGACTGAGTAAAATAACAAAATTTTAGGACAATTTTGTTAAAAAGTCAAAAAATATTAATTTCTTTGACCCGTTGTTAGCACCACGAGATAGGTATTTTAAATACCTTTAATCTGATACCACATATGCCTATATTAGTTTTGTTTAAATAGGCGTAAAGCATAAAAAACTGAAAAATATCAATTTCCCCCCGTACAAATCGACCCCCCCTCCCCCCCGTAAAAATGAGTTTAGGCCCTTGTAAGTAAAAAATTGTTTAAATTTTAATTCTGAATGAAAAATTCACGTCTTATTTATAATGAAGAAAAAAATAAGTTTTTTGATAAAATCCGTCAAAAATTGTAGAAGTTACATGCATTTAAACAAAAATTCATAAATTCACAAAAACATTTGTGTTTGTTTATTTCGGGTGTGTCGAATGTAAAAACACACAAATATAACTGTATTTGTATTAACACAAAATTTCTGCATTTTTACTCAAATGCATGTAACTTTTACAATTTTCAGAGGATATTTAAAAATAAAACTTTTTATTTACTTCGTAATAGATCAGACTTGATCTGTAAAGAAAAAAAAATAATTTTTAAAAAATTGTTTTCTCCTTTAAATTTTCAATAGAATTTACTTATTTCCCCGAATTTCGGTAAAATTAAAGCAAAATCTATATATATAAAAGAGTAACGTGACTGACTGACTGACTGACTGACTGACTCATCATCGCTTAGCCCAAACCGCTGAAGCTAGAGACTTGAAATTTGGACTGTAGGTTCACCACCCGGAATATAGATCCACTAAGGCTGGATTTTTGCCAGTGTTGATTCTAAGGGGGTAAAAAGGGTAAAAAACTGTACTTTTGGTACTTTTTATATCTCATGAAATAATGGTCATAGAGACTTGAAATTTGGACTGTATTTTCACCTCCCGGAATGTAGATCCTGTAAGGTTGGACTTTTGCCAATGTTGATTCTAATGGGGTAAAAAGGGTAAAAAACTGTACTTTTGGTACCTTTTACATTTTCTTAAATAATTGTCACAGAGACTTGAAATTTGGACTGTATGTTCACCTCCCGGAACATAGATACACTAAGTCCGGATTTTTGCCAGTGTTGATTCTAAGGGGGTAAAAAGGGTAAAAAACTGTACTTTTGGTACTTTTTATATCTCATGAAATAATGGTCATAGAGACTTGAAATTTGGACTGTATGTTTACATTATGGAATTTAGATCCAGTAAGGCTGGGTTTTTGCCAATGTTGGTTCTAAGGGGGTAAAAAGGGTAAAAATCTGTACTTTTGGTACTTTTTATATCTTCTGAAATAATGGTCATAGAGACTTGAAATTTGGACTGTATGTTCACCTCCCGAAATATAGATCCACTAAGGCTGGATTTTTGCCAGTGTTGATTCTGAGGGGGTAAAAAACTGTACTTTTGGTACTTTTTATATCTCCTGACATAATGGTACTAGAAACTTGAAATTTGCAATTTCGGTTCACTTCCGGGAAAAAAGATTCACTACGGCTGGGTTTTTGCCAATGTAGATTCTACGGGAGTAAAATGGGTAAAAAAGTATACTTTTGGTACTTTTTTTTATTTACTAAAATAATGGTCATTCAAACTTGAAATTTAGAATGTAGGATCCTTTAGTGAAATAAAAAATTCTGGAACAAGTACTTTCTGAAAATTCTGTACCGTTTATAAAAATTATTTTTTTTAAAAAGTACCTTTTATAAAAAGTACCTTTTATAAAAAGTACCTTTTATAAAAAGTACCTTTTATAAAAAGTACCTTTTATAAAAAGTACCTTTTATAAAAAGTACCTCCTATAAAAAGTACCTTTTATAAAAAGTACCTTTTATAAAAAGTACCTTTTATTAAAAGTACCTTTTATAAAAAGTACCTTTTATAAAAAGTACCTTTTATAAAAAGTACCTTTTATAAAAAGTACCTTTTATAAAAAGTACCTTTTATAAAAAGTACCTTTTATAAAAAGTACCTTTTATAAAAAGTACCTTTTATAAAAAGTACCTTTTATAAAAAGTACCTTTTATAAAAAGTACCTTTTATAAAAAGTACCTTTTATAAAAAGTACCTTTTATAAAAAGCACCTTTTATAAAAAGTACCTTTTATAAAAAGCAGCTTTTATAAAAAGTACCTTTTATAAAAAGTACCTTTTATAAAAAGTACCTTTTATTAAAAGTACCTTTTATAAAAAGTACCTTTTATAAAAAGTACCATTTATAAAAAGTACCTTTTATAAAAAGTACCCTTTATAAAAAGTACTTTTTATAAAAAGTACCTTTTACAAAAATTACCTTTATTATAAAGTACCTTTTATTAAAAGTACCGAAAGTGCTGAAACAATGATACTAGAAAATTGAAATATGGAATGTAGGATTTTTCGATGAAGAAAAAAACATTCTGGAAGAAATACTTTTTGGAAATTCCGTTTCTAACGGGGGTAAGAAAGTGTACTTTTGGTACTTTTTTTGTTCCTATAATAATGACCTTAGAAGCTTGAATTTTGGAATGTAGGGTACTTCGGTGAAAAAACATTCTGCTAAAGTATTTTTAAAAAAAAATCCGTTTCTAGAGGTATAAAAAAGGGTTTTTTGATACTTTTTATATTTCATGAAGTAATGATCCTAGGCACTGAAATTTTGAATGCTTTATTTTAGGAAATTCTGTTGCTAAGGGTCGCAACTGATTGTAAAGGGGATAAAGAAGTGTAAATTTGGTTATTCTTATATTTCTTGAAATAATGGTTCAGAACTTGATATTTTAAATATAGGATCAACTAGCACAAAAAAAAAGGTTTTTTGGAAATTTTAATTTTAAGGGAAGAGGTGGCAAATGGTTATTTTTACCTATCTAACTATTAAACTAAAAGCCCCAGAAATAACAGCCATATTTTAAAATTTTAAATTTTAGGATAAAAAGGGGTACCTGGTAAAAGTGGTGTAAAATGGTAATTTTCATATCTATAAAATAACGACAATATAAATTTTTATTTCTTTAACGCATATTATACGGAGAGGAATGAAACTTGCATGGAACAAAAGGAGATGGAATTGGAAATGAAATGGAGTAGAACGGGGATCGAAATGAAATAGATCAGGGAACAATATGGAATGATACTTTTTACTCAAATTTATCGTATTTAACTTTTTTTATTCCATATTTTTTCTCCCTATATGTTTTTTCACTCAAACTTATTTTTATTCCCATTTCTTTTTTCACTGAAATATTTATTCACTTTAAATCCAAAAACCTGATATAAGGGCTCGAAAATTGTCAATATCTTTTTTTTACCGGAACGCACATGATAACGTACCAGCGAAGTTATTCAAATTGTATTGTTTAAATTATTCATTGAAATATTATTTTATGAAAGATGTAAACGTCCACAAGTAAATAAAACAAAGACTACCTAGGGGAATTTTTTGAAATCATAGAGTAATCCTGATCCTTCTATTATTCGGTATTCAATACAACCGGTAACGAAGTACCGGGATGGTAAGCTAGTTTACCATATATCGATTAATAGCATCTAAGGCGATAATCAGATTGAAAAATGTTGCATGTAGAATTGATAAAACCTTTAGTTACCTGTAATTTAAAATCAAAAAATATGAAATCCACCGATTTTCCTGGATATATTTTTATTCAATTAAAACCAATTTTTTAAAAAGTTGAAAATTTAAAAAGTAAGCAATATCTCGAAAACGGCTCTACTTTATTGAATTGAATTGGATTTTATTTTTGAATTCAGCGTAAGATTTAACATGGAAAATCAATGCAAAATGTCGTGGATCGCAAAATTTTGTTTTGATTTGTAAACAACCTCAACTTCTTGTAGAAGCAAATTCATTGCTCATACGCGCTGTAGTTCAAATTTGTATTTTTAATTCTTGTAAATAATACTGCATATACTAAGGGGCCTAAAGCAATTACTCATACGCACTGCAGTTTTATATCTTAAAAGGCCAAAAAATTGATATTTAATCAAAACTTACAATTTGAATCAAATTTCTATGATGGAGTTTCACTCTTTGGGCGATTAAAGAAGTTTTCTGTGAGTGTCATATTTTGCGGCGAGGATGAAATTAAGCAATATTTTAAATTTTTTTAACCGAATTTCTTTTAATCGCATGTTAAATTTTAATGCAAGAATTTATTTTATTACTTTGATGACTTTTTCCCCTTTAAATCCAAACAAACTGGTCAGTCTAAAATATATACATATGCAATTATTGAAATACATATTTTAAGTATTATGTCTACAAAACATTTAATTTAATTAATTTTCCCAAAATACCAAATATTACTCTACACTTTACTGATTAATAAATTAATTTATATACATATTGTTATAAATGCGCATATACATTTATATATTACAATATAACAATATAACAATATTAAAATATTAAAACATGCACTTTCAAATATACTGTGAGCGTCAAAAGAAAGTGTACAGGTCTTAAATTGATGTAATTTGTTAACGACAAAGATGACAATAAAACCCCTTATTATTATCAATGGACTATCATTTAAAAACACGCTATAAAGGAAATTTTCCAAGCTTTAATTTAAGCTTGATAGCGTCCAGATTGAGCAAATATTAAATGAGATACGGGGGTCACGATGGAAATTGAAAATTTTTGTGGACGGTTTTTTGAAAATTTTTAAAAAATCTTTCTCATTTGATTTTTTTCAAGTTCAAACATTAAAAATTTAAAAAATAGTACAATAGTTTAAACTCAGTTATCAACTCATTTTTCCAACGACCCAAACGAAAATCAAAATTTTTAAATGCAGTAAAAAAATATGCATTTTTTTGACCTAAAATTCTTTTGACCACCAATTTTTTGTAAACAAAGAAAAGATTATATTGTTTACTAATTTAAGAACACCTAAGTGCATAGTAAAGAGATATGAAAATTATTAATAGTTTTCTTTGTTTACAAAAAATTGGTGGTCAAAAGAATTTGGGGTCAAAAAAATGCATATTTTTTTACTGCATTTAAAAAATTTTGATTTTTGTTAAGGTTATTGGAAAAATGAGTTGATAGCTGAATTTAAACCATTGTACTATTTTTTAAATTTTTAATGTTTGAACTTGAAAAAAATCAACTTAGAAATATTTTTTTAAATATTCTAAAAAATGTCTACAGATAATTTCATTTTTTAGCTCGACCCTCGTATCTCAATTAATATTTGCTCAATCTGGACGCTATCAAGCTTAAACTAAAGCTTGAAAAATTTCCTTTATAGCGTGTTTTTAAATGACAGTCGATTAATAATAATAAGGGGTTTTATTGTCAAATTTTTCGTTAAGGAATTACATCTATTTTAGACCTGTACACTTTCTTTTGACGCTCACTGTATGTGTCTAAATTAGACTGATCCTTGTGGAAAATTTTTTACAAAAAATTTAAAAGTTTAAGTTAAAAAATTGAAATTTTTTGAGTTTTTGCCAAACTTTGTAAGACATTTTCGGTTAGATTATGTAGAATAGAAAATAAAAACATAAACAAAATTTAAAATAATTTAAATTTAAAATTTTTGTAAATGGGCCAAAAATTATTTAAAGGGACATGGCGCAGACTTAATTCCGTTCGAAAGTGGAATAAGTGGCTAACTCGTAAAATGTAAAATAAATGTTTTTTGAAATGAAATCACTTCTCAAAATCAAAGTGGTATTGAATTGCTTGGAAATGCTTTCATTCTGAAAAATTATTCAGTTTTGCGTTTTTGGAGGAAAACTTTGAAACCACTTTGGATCAAAATTGACTCTGTGATAGTCCCCTAAGTATTCAAATCTTATTATTACGACTCCCAGAAAAAAAATTGAACGATATTTGTTTCCTAATTTTAATAGACAGTCTAATGTGCATAAATATGTATGTGTGTGGAACATAAATAAATTGTTTATAATTTAATTGCATTTAAGTTTATTTGCATAATTAGAAATTGATAAAATTTCACAAACACACTCACTCACCAACTAACTAACTCACCATAAGATTGATGTATGGACAAATGCACACATGCACGTCAAATCACTAATGCACACATAAACACAAACACTTGCATAGAAATATAATAACAATAACAACACCACAAAATGGCAATCTAACAAATGAATACTAGTAACAAATGAAATGAGAACACGCAGAGAACAGATTCACTGGGGCAATCAAAACCATTGTTATATAGAAAATGTCTCAGATTCTAAACCAAAAAAATGTCTCAGATTCTGAGACAATTCTTCTATATAGAAAAAGTCTCAGATTCTGAGACAATTCTTCTATATAGAAAAAGTCTCAGATTCTGAGACAATTTTTCTATATAGAAAAAGTCTCAGATTCTGAGACAATTTTTCTATATAGAAAAAGTCTCATATTCTGAGACAATTTTTCTATATAGAAAAAGTCTCAGATTCTGAGACAATTTTTCTATATAGAAAAAGTCTCAGATTCTGAGACAATTTTTCAATATAGAAAAAGTCTCAGATTCTGAGACAATTTTTCTATATAGAAAAAGTCTCAGATTCTGAGACAATTTTTTTATATAGAAAAAGTCTCAGATTCTGAGACAAATTTTTCTATATAGAAAAAGTCTCAGGTTCTGAGACAAATTTTTTTATATAGAAAAAGTCTCAGATTCTGAGACAATTTTTCTATACAGAAAAAGTCTCAGATTCTGAGACAATTTTTCTATATAGAAAAAGTCTCAGATTCTGAGACAATTTTTCTATATAGAAAAAGTCTCAGATTCTGAGACAATTTTTCTATATAGAAAAAGTCTCAGATTCTGAGACAAATTTTTCTATATAGAAAAAGTCTCAGATTCTGAGACAATTTTTCTATATAGAAAGTCTCAGATTCTGAGACAAATTTTTCCATATAGAAAAAGTCTCAGATTCTGAGATAATTTTTCTATATAGAAAGTCTCAGATTCTGAGACAATTTTTCTATATAGAAAAAGTCTCAGATTCTGAGACAATTTTTCTATATAGAAAAAGTCTCAGATTCTGAGACAATTTTTCTATATAGAAAGTCTCAGATTCTGAGACAATTTTTCTATATAGAAAAAGTCTCAGATTCTGAGACAATTTTTCTATATAGAAAAAGTCTCAGATTCTGAGACAATTTTTCTATATAGAAAAAGTTTCAGATTCTGAGACAATTTTTCTATATAGAAAAAGTTTCAGATTCTGAGACAATTTTTCTATATAGAAAAAGTCTCAGATTCTGAGACAATTTTTCTATATAGAAAAAGTCTCAGATTCTGAGACAATTTTTCTATATAGAAAAAGTCTCAGATTCTGAGACAATTTTTCTATATAGAAAAAGTCTCAGATTCTGAGACAATTTTTCTATATAGAAAAAGTCTCAGATTCTGAGACAATTTTTCTATATAGAAAAAGTCTCAGATTCTGAGACAATTTTTCTATATAGAAAAAGTCTCAGATTCTGAGACAATTTTTCTATATAGAAAAAGTCTCAGATTCTGAGACAATTTTTCTATATAGAAAAAGTCTCAGATTCTGAGACAATTTTTCTATATAGAAAAAGTCTCAGATTCTGAGACAATTTTTCTATATAGAAAAAGTCTCAGATTCTGAGACAATTTTTCTATATAGAAAAAGTCTCAGATTCTGAGACAATTTTTCTATATAGAAAAAGTCTCAGATTCTGAGACAATTTTTCTATATAGAAAAAGTCTCAGATTCTGAGACAATTTTTCTATATAGAAAAAGTCTCAGATTCTGAGACAATTTTTCTATATAGAAAAAGTCTCAGATTCTGAGACAATTTTTCTATATAGAAAAAGTCTCAGATTCTGAGACAATTTTTCTATATAGAAAAAGTCTCAGATTCTGAGACAATTTTTCTATATAGAAAAAGTCTCAGATTCTGAGACAATTTTTCTATATAGAAAAAGTCTCAGATTCTGAGACAATTTTTCTATATAGAAAAAGTCTCAGATTCTGAGACAATTTTTCTATACAGAAAAAGTCTCAGATTCTGAGACAATTTTTCTATATAGAAAAAGTCTCAGATTCTGAGACAATTTTTCTATATAGAAAAAGTCTCAGATTCTGAGACAATTTTTCTATATAGAAAAAGTCTCAGATTCTGAGACAAATTTTTCTATATAGAAAAAGTGTTCAGATTCTGAGACAATTTTTCTATATAGAAAAAGTCTCAGATTCTGAGACAATTTTTCTATATAGAAAAAGTCTCAGATTCTGAGACAATTTTTCTATATAGAAAAAGTCTCAGATTCTGAGACAATTTTTCTATATAGAAAAAGTCTCAGATTCTGAGACAATTTTTCTATATAGAAAAAGTCTCAGATTCTGAGACAAAAAAAAAATTGTCTCAGAATCTGAGACAATTTTTCTATATAGTAAAAGTCTTAGATTCTGAGACAATTTTTCTATATAGAAAAAGTCTCAGAATCTGAGAAAATTTTTCTATATAGAAAAAGTGTTCAGATTCTGAGACAATTTTTCTATATAGAAAAAGTCTCAGATTCTGATACAGATTCTGAGACAATTTTCTATATAGAAAAAGTCTCAGATTCTGAGACAATTTTCTATATAGAAAAAGTCTCAGATTCTGAGACAATTTTTCTATATAGAAAAAGTCTCAGATTCTGAGACAAGTTTTCTATATAGAAAAAGTCTCAGATTCTGAGACAATTTTTCTGTATAGAAAAAGTTCTTAGATTCTGAGACAAATTTTTCTATATAGAAAAAGTCTCAGATTCTGAGACAATTTTTCTATATATATTTGTTTCAGTGTATGTCTATGCGTTGATTAACACACACTCGTATTTACGGTATAAATTTCTAAACCTTATCAAGGTCAATAATTTGTGTGTATGTGAGTGTGTGGTTTAAATTGCCATTAAGCTTTTATTTTAGATAAATATCTAAACTAATACAGAGTCATTTATAAAATTTATGATTGTATTAAATTTTGTAGGATATTGAAATGAGTAGATTTATAAATATGTAGATAGACAAGGGAACTAAGTTTTTGTTATTAAATAACACAGTACAACACGAAAAAAAACTACGCTGCAAGAACAGGCCTAAGCTTTAAAACTTTAACCGCCTCTAAAATAAAATTCCGATGTGATCTTTCAAAACACCGACACTCGTATATTTTTTTTTGTCTCCTCTACTAGAATCAATCGTTGGAACCCCGTAACTTTTGAAAAAGTTTGAAATTGTTGTATAGTGTAATTAAAAAGAAAAGAAAAAATGGTTTAATAAAAAAAAATCTAAATTAAATTGAATTATTAAAATTTTTAATTGATTTATACGGATGGACGTATACGTTGATAATAACGGACGGAAGGACAGAGAGACGGACATCACTAAATCGACTCAAAAAGTAATTCTGAGTCGATTGGTATACTTGAAGATACAGTGGGCGACAATACATTGGAAACTTTTTTATAGTAGATGAAATTTGTTAAAGACAAAGTTAACAATACTAAACGTTATAATTATCGAACAAGTATTATAAAAAAATGTTATGTAGGTAATTTATCAAGCTTTAATTTAAGCTTAATAGCGTCCAGATTGGAAAAATAATGAATGTGCTACGAGGGTCGATGTGAAAAAGGAAAAAATTTATAGACATTTTTCAGAACATTTTTAAAAAATATTTCTTGGTCGATTTTTTCCAAGTTAAAACATTAGAAATTTAAAAAAAGGTTCAATAGTTTTTACTCAGTGATCAAATAATTTTTCCAGCAACCCAAACAAATAGTGGAATTTTTTAAGTACAGTAGCAAAAATCCACATTTTTTGACCTCCAATTCTTTTGACCACCAATTTTTTGTAAACAAAGAAAATATGTTATTGTTTATTAATTTTAGTACACTTAAGTATATGCTAATGATATATTAAGATAATTTTAATTTTTCTTTGTTAACAAAAAATTGGTGGTCAAAAGAATTATAGGTCAAAAAATGTGGATTTTTGCTACTGTACTTAAAAAATTCCACTGTTTGTTTGGGTTGTTGGAAAAATTATTTGATCGCTGAATAAAAACTATTGGACCTTTTTTTAAATTTCTAATGTTTTAACTTGGAAAAAATCGATTTGGAAATATTTTTTAAAAATGCTCTGAAAAATGTCTATAAATTTTTTCATTTTCCACATCGACCCTCGTAACACATTCATTATTTTCCCAATCTGGACGCTATTAAGCTTAAATTAAAGCTTGATAAATTACCTACATAACATTTTTTTATAATACTTGTTTGATAATTATAAAGTTTAGTTTTGTTAACTTTGTCTTTAACAAATTTCATCTAAGTAATATAAAAAAGTTTCCAATGTATTGTCGCCCACTGTATGTCTAGGGGACCCCTCTACACCACAGAGTTGTGTTGGGTATAAAAAGCTCAGATTTCAAAACATTTTTCCTAAAAAACACAAATCAAAGATTCTGTGTAATTTTTTCTATAGAAAAAGTATCAGATTCTAATACATTTTTTTTATAGAAATATTGTGAAATTTTCCCTGAAGAAAATTTTCTTATTTTTTGTATTAAAAATTTTAAGATTCTAAGAATTTGTTTCTCCCTCTGAAAAATCTAAAAACATTTTTCCTTAAGATTCTTTGACATTTTTCTTAGAAAAAAATACTTTTACCCATCTTCTTTTCAGAGTTTTTCCAAAGAAGAATTATTAGATTTTTTCTATTAAAAAATTTCTCAGATTTATCTGATAAAAAATTTTTCGATTTTTACAATATAAAATTAACAGACTTTTCGTATACAAAAAACTTTCAGATTTTTTCTTAAAAAACTCTAAGAAAATTCACAAATTTTTTATCAAGAAAAATTCTTATATTTTTTCTAAAGAAAAATTTTAATATTCCAAGACTTTTTCATTTTTCCCCATTGGATCCGCACGTGCTAGGAACCCACATAAAATGTGTCGATTGTTTTAGAGGGGGAGTAGGGATATAGAATTAAGGGAATCACAATGGGAATAGTGGTTGAGTGAATTCACCAAATGGCAAACGCCCATTAGGGTGGCACGAATAATGATTTTTTCGAATAAAAACTCTATTTTTTATTTTTAGCCAATTTGGACAAAATTACCCATGCCTTTGGGGGGGGGGGGGAAAGTTTTGCCCCAAAAAAATGTTTTCCTATAAAAACAAAAAAATTTTTTTTTTTTTGATTTTTTAATTTTTTTTATTATTTTACTTGATTAGCTTATTAACGACTAAAAATTTAATTTTCGTGGGATAAACCCTTTCGCTTTAAAATTAATAACGAAAAAAAGTTTAGGGCCGTTGGGGTCCTACTCTAAAATTTTTTTATAATATACCTTCCAACCACAGTATGGGGGTAAACTCACTTTGTCATTCCGTTTGTAACAAATAAAAATAAAAATGTAACATAAAAATATCGGTCGGGGACCCCATAAAGTACCTATATATGTACATTAGAGTGACTCAAAAAAAAAAAGTTTATGATGTACCCCCTCAAAATTAACTTTGACATGTTTTATGAAGATTCCCAAAATATTTGGGCTCTAGCGATAATCTCCCGTGAGCTAAACCGCGTCAAGAAATGGTCCAAAAATGGTATTTTTCATGAATAAAAAATTCAGTAAATTTTTTTTTGTCCAATGAATGACCAAATATAATAGATATTTAGGAATTCTTTGATTGTGCATTAAAACATAAACAACGAGATGTGTGTGTCAGTTTTTTGATGCTCTTCAATTCGAATTTACTGAAAACTTAAATAACTTTGGTATTTTTTGTCCGATTTTCACTTCTAATACATCGTTAGAAAGGTGTTGCCACCGCTTGGGATTTTAGTCAAAAATTAACCCTTAACTGCACTGTCTTACTTGTTTATAAAATGTATTTCAACATCATTAAAAACCCATTTTATAACCACAAAAAGCATATCTTTGTGCAGGAAACACGTTTAATTTATATATTTGGCCACAATTAATTTAACCCATGCATGATCAAAATATTTTGGCAAACATTTTTGAAAAAGTTTATGCGGAAATTATTTAAAGCTTGTTGTAATACTTTAAAAAAATAAATTAAATAAGGTTTTTGTTTATCTACACGTGCTTATTAATATCAAATAATTATTACGGGTCACACTTTCCCGGTCAAATTTTTTTTTTTGGAATTTGTACATATGCACACAGGGCCAACATTATCCAATTCCGGCCAAAAGTCTTTATCGTTGTCGGATCCGTCTGAAAATGTGCTTTTATAGGAATTCGAGGTCGCTGATTTCAAAATTTAGCTAAAAACCAAAAAAATCAAAATGGCGGATCCAACATGGCGGACAATTTTTTTTTTTAAATTGTCCGATTGAACTCAAATTTTGTTTTATGCGGGTCTTGGAGTTACTGAATAAGAATTGTTACTGCGAATTTTGAAAAACAAAATGGCGGACTAAATATGCTTCTTAAAGTTTAAAGAATGATCCAACTCCGGCCAAAAGTCTTTATCGTTGTTGGATCCGGCTGAAAATGTGCTTCTAGAGTATTTCGGGGTCGCTGATTTCAAAATTTAACTAAAAACGAAAAAAATCAAAATGGCGCATCCAATATGGCGGACAAATTTTTTTAATAATTGTCCGATTTAACTCAAATTTTGTTTTAAGGGGATCTTGGAGTTACTGAATCTGAATTACTGGCGTGAATTTTGAAAAACAAAATGGCGGACAAAATATGGTTAGTAAAGTTTGTTACAAGTACCCAGCAAAATTTTCGATTGCAAAGAACCGATTGTGGAACAACTTATACTTCCCTAGAACCTGTTCTAATTCTTGTGCAACACCGATTCTTTTTACAAAGGGATTGTCCCAGAAGCAACAGGTGTTTGTAAGCAAAATTAGAACATATTTTTGTTCCTCGGAATCGGTTCTAGAAGTAAAATTTGGAACAGAAATAAGAATTAAAGACATATTTTTAATTGCATTAATTTATTAAAGAGAGATAAAGACATGATTTATAAAATGAAATATTTACATTTTTTAACACACATTTATCCTTTTCCGCCTCCAAAGTTGCATTATGGGCCTTACAATAATGGAATACCAGAACATGGATTTTCTGCACACAAAAATAAAAAACATAGTATTATTAGTATTTGACCCGACCCAGACAATGAAAATTTAATTTACTCACCTTTATTTCAACAATTTTCACGATTATAATCTGCTATTTTAATAGAATTTCGCGTTTTTTCTTGATAAACAAAAAAAAAAATGATATTTATTTTTTAATTTTTTTTGACACATAATTTTTTTTTAATTCCTGAGAACCAAAATGTTATGAAACTTTGATTGCAGAGAACAAGCTTCACAATAATTTTCACTTAACTTGTTCTGAACATAGATGGGAATTTTTCATTACCATTGAAATTTAATTACCATTGGTTGATATCAATGGGAATGAAAAAATTTTCATTACCATTTAATGTTAATTAATTTGTTTTAATTGAAAAAATAATTACTAATGGTAATGAAATGCACCAATTGTTGAAAAACACCAATTATAATTGGTTTCAAAACCATTGGTTTGCACATTTTTGTTTTTTTGAAAAGTTATAAATTTAAACATCGAAGTATGTTTTTAAAAAAATATGAAAATGTCAAAGACAAAAATCAAAACCCAAATAAAAAATTTTAAATATTGTGTTATACAAAGGCAATCAACATGTGTTTGGTTCATAAAATGTGAAAAATTAAAATACCAAATAACAAAAAACAACAGCTATTTTCAAATATCAACGATTTTTACAATATTGTGACGACTTTTACTAATGGTAATTATTTTTTTAATTGATGCCGTACCAATGGTAATTTTTTTTTTTTAATTTTCATTAGTAATTAAATTGATAAGTAATTAAATTGATTCAATTGATACAACCAATGGTAATGAAAAAATGTTCATTACCATTGACATCAATTAAATGGTAATTAAACCATCAATTAATTGGTCACTTTAATTAATTAGTCCCATCTATGGTTCTGAATAATTAAAGTGTAATAGTGTATGGTTACCGAAGAACCTGTTCTAGAACAAGTGTTGTCAGAATCGGTTCTGAAAAATTTTCCTGGGTAATTAAAAAACAGTTATATTCTTTTTCTTTGTTGAAGCTAGCTGAAATTTACAAATAAGGACTTTTGACCGGAAATCGATCTGTCTGGCCCTCTGTGATATGTGCAAATTAATTTTTAGAATAAAATATAAACATATTTTGTCTTAATCGCATATATTCGTGCAAAAAAAACGCATCAAATATTTTAAATAAGCAAATGTGGCAAAAAAATATCAATTATATTATTTTTTTTTACGTATTACAACTGGACTTAAATTTTTTCCATATTTTTTTTTTAAATTGGTCATGAATGGGTTTAATAAAAAATATTAAGAGACGTTTTTTGCACGAATATATGCGATTAAGAGAAAATTGGTTTATATTTTATTTCTAAAATTTATTTGCACATACAAATTTGGAAAAAAAATTTGACCGGGAAAGTGTTACACGTAATAATTAATTGATATTAATAAGCACGTCTAGATAAACAAAAAAGTTATTTTTTTAAAGTATTACAATTAGCTTTCAATAATTTCCGCAAAAACTTTTTTAAAAATGTGTGCCAAAATATGTTGATCATGCATGGGTTAAATTAATTGTGGCCAAATATATTAATTAAACGTGTTTCCTGCACAAAGATATGCTTTTTGTGGTTATATAATGGTTTTTAATGATGTCGAAGTAAATTTTATAAAAAAGTAAGGCAGTGCAGTTAAGGGTTAATTTTTGACTAAAATCCCAAGCGGTGGTCAACACCATTCTAACGATGTATTAGAAGTGAAAATCGGACAAAAAATATCAAAGTTATTTAAGTTTATTTTTACTGAAACTCGAATTGAAAAGCATCAAAAAACTGACATAAACATCTCGTTATCTCGAGGCTCTGGTTAGATTTTTAAAATGTTATAATGCAGAATAAAAGAATTCCTTAATATTTATTATATTTGGTCATTCATTGGACAAAAAAAAATTTACTGAATATTTTATTCATGAAAAATACCATTTTTGGACCCGTTTTTGACGCGGTTTAGCTCACGGAAGATTATCGCTAGAGCCCAAATATTTTGGGAATTTTCATAAAACATGTTAAAGTTAATTTTGATGGGGGTACAACTTCAACTTTTTTTTGCCGATATAAGGTGAGTCGGTCTAATGTACATATATTATTGATCTATGATCGATTCTAAAATATTCTATGAATGTCATCTGTCTGTATAAGAAACGATTCATTCCAAAATAAATGAGCTAGACTCCTGAAACTTGGCACGAATATGTCTCATGACCATAGTCCGGTTATATTCGGAAATGGGCAAAATCGGACCAGGGGCAATCCCCGCTTAAAGAACTAAAACAATCTCAAAAAAATCGTAATTTTTAAAACTTTTTTTGCATTTTTGGTAAAAAAAAAAGTCCTGCACTTAGACCCAGGTGGCTAGAAACTTTCATTTTGGCCCGCCTCCTTTTGTGGGCGTGGAATTAAAAAAAAATCATTAAAATAATGAGAAAATGATATAACTAATGCCCAAAAAGCATAATAAATAAACGAGCTAATATTCTTAGCTAAAATCTGTTCAAGTCAAAACTACAGAAAAAAAAAATTAAAAAAATTGTTTAGAGTATTTTTATTACAAAGGCAAAGGTTAATTTTGTCCGATTTGGCTAAAAATTTAAACATAGAGTTTTTAGACCAAAACAAACCAGGCCATCGACAAAATTCGAAAAAAGTCATAATTTGTGCCACACTAACGCCCATTTACTTGCTGTTCTCCTGAGCCGTTTTGTATTGCATTTGAGTGAAATCGGTTCAGCGGTTCAAAAGTTATGAACGAAAATGTATGGACTTCTCGAAAATACATTCCACATAACCAAAAAAATGCATTCCACATAACCTAAAAATACAAAATACTTTAATTCGGCTGCTGGTTGATATATTTGAACAGAATTCTATGCCCAATAGTATTTTAACTAAAACAAACACACTTTTTACAAAAAAAAACGCTATTTTTTCACCAAAAATGTTTTTCGCGGAAATTTTTTTCCAATTTTTTCCAATTTTTTTTTTTTTTAAATAATTTCGTTTACATTGTGGAGGGTATCAATACATTCGCCAAAGCCAAATTAGGCCTTTTTACTTGTTAAATGTAAATTTTTTGTCGTCATTTTTTATGTAAAAACGCATTAAATTTTCTTAATAAAAGAAATTATTAAAATTACATACAAAAAACCATAGCCGGACGCCCATGGGTAATACAAACCCAGCGAGAAATTTATGGCTCCTTTATAACCTATTGTTCTAAAAAAAACCTATCCTATGATTGGTTCAATATGACCATATAATGAGGTCAATTGTTCTAAAAAAAAACAGTGCGCGACTAGTCCTATGACATATCACAAGATCTCGCCATATAAAAGTGCCAGGCCTCTTTCATACAAAAGTATAAATTTTAGACCAGTTCTCGACTGGTATCTTCCCTCCAAAAAAAACCGCTGGATACGTCGCTGACAATTTTTTTTATACATGTTAGAGAATATAAAAGATTCGTCCGAATTTAGCACTTTAAGTTGCCTTTTATAAAGCTTATAACATTAAAATGAAAGAAAGATACGAAAGAATGCTTCTGCTTCAATCATCACTGAAAATCCACATGAATTCACTGCACCTTATCTCTATCTGTGCTACCAAAGAATGCTGTAAATTGTGACATTGCCCACAGAAATCCGTTTTTTTCAAAAGCTGCTTCCAGCTCAACAAAATTTCTGCTGGGTTATCATTGAACATTTTATACCTAAAATCAATAGGAATTTTTTTCCAACTCTGCACAATACTATCAAATATATGTATTTATGTATGTAAATGCAATAGAGAAATTACTTTAAACTCAATTATTTGATAATAATAATGATTTTGTTAAATGTATTGAAAATAAATACAAACAATAATATTTTATGATACATAAAGTCATTTTATGATTTATAAAATTGCAAATTTATAACCCCATACGATGACAATAAACAAATCAATGGAAAAAATGAACAATATAGAAAAAAATTGTTTTTTTTATTTCAAACAAAAAGCTAAATTTGTTGAAAACAATATAGACAACAATAGAAATACACCCTAACTGCAGAAACTATACAGATTTGTACATTCCTTAAAATTTAAAAGAATTTTTCTGTAGGAAAAATGTCACAGAATCTGTTAAATAACACTGTGCTACAAAAAAAATCGAATATATCATAAAAATGCTAACACACATTTTTGCCTACAACTTTGGTGTAAAGCTTCCAAAATTTTTTTTTTTTCGGCAGTTTACATTTTAAAAATATGTCAGTTAATAAATTAATTTACATCATGAGTTTTAATTTGCAATTTTTTACACAATGGACGATGAAAGAAAAGTGCGTTCAAAAATAATTAAATATTTTCAACAAAACCAAACATGGACATACAAAAAAATTGCCAAAGAAACAAATGTATGCCGCCAAACAGTTTCAAAAGTGGTAAAAAGGTATCTGGAACACCTAACAATTGAAAGGAAGCCGGGAACAGGAACAACGACTGGTTATCGTAACATTGGTAAGGCATATAAAGTTAAAAGCATCCTTAAGAGAGCTCCTAACACATCTGGCAGAAAAACAGCTCGGTTAGCCCAATGCTCAGACTTTTTTGTACGTAAAGTGAAACGTAAGGCGGGACTAAAGTCCTACAAAGTTCAAAAAGTTCCCGATAGAAACGCTTTTAAAAATTTGGAGGCCAAAACCAGAGCTAGAAAATTGAAATCAAATTTTATAAAAAAATACAACTGTTGTGTAATGGACGACGAAACTTATGTCCTGGCTGATTTTGCGCAGCTCCCTGGTCAAGAATTTTATGTTTCCGATGTTCGAGGAAATGTTGCGGAAAAATTTCGGTCAAAAAAGCAAACGAAATTCCCCAAAAAATTCCTAGTATGGCAAGCCATATGTAGCTGCGGCCAAAGAAGCCAGTCATTTGTGACATCTGGCTCTATAAACAGCGAAATTTATATCAAGGAGTGTTTGCAGAAGAGACTTCTTCCGTTCTTGAGTCAGCACAATGTATCCACTTACTTTTGGCCCGATTTAGCATCTTGTCACTACAGCAAGAAAGCGCTGGAGTGGTATAATGATAATAATGTGGTTTTTGTACCAAGAGAGGCAAATCCACCAAACTGCCCGGAGCTCAGGCCAGTGGAGAGATATTGGGCTCTTGTTAAAAAAGAATTAAAGGGCACAAAAAAGGTCTCCCAGGACATGCAAGATTTCAAACGTAGATGGACCACCTGCTCTAAAAAGGTGACAGAAACTACCATAAAAGCCTTAATGGGAGGGTTTCCGGAAAAAGTGGATAACTTTGTTCGTAGTGGTTAGAGTTCCATGCGGTTTTTTTGTTATGATTTTGTATTAAATTTTATTTAATAAAAATTTGGTTTGAAGTCTTAAAATTCAGTAGTCTGTTTTTTATTTAACTTTATGTGTGTTAACATTTTTATGATCTCACTCCTTACTTTTCAAATGAGCTGGTGAAGGTCGTAGCCTACGACTCGCAGGACTCGTCCAAAAGGTGCCATCAAGTGCCCATCAAACTTGCCAGACACCCTAAAATTGTAAAGTTATTGTCAAAAATGCCTGCGAATTTTGTACTCTTGCCCAAAACATTAAATCATGATAATATTTTGCGGAAGATTTGGGTGTACTTGCCAAAGCAAAGTTTTTTTTTTAGAAAAAATAATGTTATGTTACTTTGCTAATCCATGCAAAACGAATTGAAATATCAGTCGAGGACCCCATTAAAAACCCAAAAGAGCTGTACATTTCGTAAGTGAATTCAAAAATAAGTGCAAAAAAGTGTTTTTACATTTTGCAGAGCATAAAAGATTCGGCACCAAAGAATATACCACTCTCACTTGTTTATGTACATTTGATAAACAAATGGAAAATTTTTATGGGAAAAACTTACACTTGGGGAAAAAGTAGTTTTGGAAAAAAAAATATTTTTTTTTTTTCACGAAAAACAAAATTATGTTAAAAAAAATTTAATGAACCCAAAATTGTTGGTGAACAAAAAATTTGATGAAAAAAAGTTTTTGATGAATTTTTTTGATGAAAAGAAAAATCTTTTGAAGTAAAAAAAAATTGATGAAAAAAAATGTGAAAAAAAAAATTTTTTTTGGTGAGAAAAAAATTGATAACAAAAAATTTGATAAAAAAATTTGATAAAAAAGTTTGATGAAAAAAAATTAATGAAAAAAAACATGATAAAAAAAAAAATATGGAAAAAAAATTTGATAAAAAAAAAAATTTAATGAAAAAAAAAAATTGATGAAAAAAAAAATTAATGAAAAAAAAAAAAAAATTATGGAAAAAAAAATTTGATAAAAAACAAAAAAATTGATGAAAAAAAAAATTTGATAAAAAAAATTGATGAAAAACAAAATTAATGAAAAAAAAATTTTATGAAAAAAAAAAATTAAGAAAAAAAAAATTGATGAAAAAAAAATTTTATGAAAAAAAAATTGATGAAAAAAAAATATTGATAAAAAAAATTTTTTGATAAAAAAAAAAATTGATGAAAAAAGTTTGATGGAAAAAAAAAGTAATGAAAAAAAAAAATTGATGAAAAAAAAGTT
Organism: Pegoplata infirma; assembly: GCA_963921195.1. Taxonomy (NCBI): domain Eukaryota; kingdom Metazoa; phylum Arthropoda; class Insecta; order Diptera; family Anthomyiidae; genus Pegoplata; species Pegoplata infirma. The sequence goes on along the minus strand of CAWUER010000392.1, from coordinate 24,424 downwards.
TGATGAAAAAAATAGTTTGATGAAAAAAAAAAATTGATGAAAAAAAAAATTTTATGGAAAAAAAAATTTGATAGAAAAAAATTGATGAGAAAAAATTTGATGAAAAAAATGTTTTTTTTTTGTTGAAAAATAATTATGTTACTTTTTATTCACCAGCTGGTGAAAAACGGTTTTATTCACCACGAGGTGAACTATTATCCAAGTTACAAGCCCAAGTTATTAAAATTTTTGATTTTAAGAAAATTAAAATTGTAATTCTTGTTTTCTTTTTCGTTAATTGTTAGCTTATATACACTCAAAATAATCACTCTGTTAAATTACAGAGATACTCTGCTGAGCCAGCAGAAAATACCATAGATTTCCAACCAGCAAGATTTTTTGTTATTTTACGAAGAAAACTCTGTAAAATGATTTCGATAATTAAAACTGTAAATTTACAGAATTATCTGTAAAATATTGATAAAACAAAAAAGAATTTTACCAAAAAAACTCTGTAAATTTACAAAGTTTTAGTTAAATGCATTTTATGAGTTCAAAATTTTGTGAGGATGTTTATTCTGGCTCGAGGTCATTATTTTCTTTACTAATTAAAACCATGATATTCTCATAGCATAATTTTCAAGAAAATTATTTTTTTTGTTTTAAATTTATTTATGTTGGTAATTTTTGCAAGACTTAATCGACACGTGTTTCGGAATTTGTCAAGATTCCATTGTCAAGATTATTTAGCAAAAATAGAAACGATATACTACAAAGTAGCAAACGAGTCTAATGACAAATCGTTTGTGCACAAACTAAAACATTAATACATATTCGACTCTATCCACAATGTGAATTAGAAAGACGAAGAAATTGTACTATGTTAGTAAGTAACGATTGTCAATAACCAACAAAAATATTTAAAACATTTTACATACGATAGTCCATTGGACTACAACAATATGTTTTTTGTTGCTGTGAATGAAATTATACCATTATTAGGGCTATTCATCACTATGGCGTGCCAACCATTATGTTCAAATTCTGATTAATTTTTATTAATAAATAAAAATTGTTTTATTCGACCTTTAAAATATTATATTTTGTGAGGATGTTTATTCTGGCTCGAGGTCATTATTTTCTTTACTAATTAAAACCATGATATTCTCATAGCATAATTTTCAAGAAAATAATTTTTTTGTTTTAAATTTATTTATGTTGGTCATTTTTGCAAGACTTAATCGACACGTGTTTCGGAATTTGTCAAGATTCCATTGTCAAGATTATTTAGCAAAAATAGAAACGATATACTACAAAGTAGCAAACGAGTCTAATTAGTTTGTGCACAAACGATTTGTCATTAGACTCGTTTGCTACTTTGTAGTATATCGTTTCTATTTTTGCTAAATAATCTTGACAATGGAATCTTGACAAATTCCGAAACACGTGTCGATTAAGTCTTGCAAAAATGACCAACATAAATAAATTTAAAACAAAAAAATAATTTTCTTGAAAATTATGCTATGAGAATATCATGGTTTTAATTACTAAAGAAAATAATGACCTCGAGCCAGAATAAACATCCTCACAAAATATAATATTTTAAAGGTCGAATAAAACAATTTTTATTTATTAATAAAAATTAATCAGAATTTGAGTTCAAAATTTTACAAAAAAAACTTTGTAAATTTACAAAGTTTTAGTTAAATCCATTTTATGAGTAAAACTTCTCTGCATCAAAAACATTAATTAAAATTAAAAAGAAAAAATATTTAAAATTAAAATTTTAATGCTTCCAAATTGTAAATTTACTTTTTAATTTTTGTGAATATTACGAGTTTATAACGAGTAACTCCAATTTTACACGTCATCTTCGTAAAATTTACCAGTTTTTATTGTAATTTAAGACACTTTTTAAAGAGATGTTTATCGGTCATATTTGGAAGTTTTTTGAAGTGATTTTTATTTAAAAACTGTATTACAGAGCAATAAGTAAAATTACAAATGAAATTTAGTATTTTGGTTACGAGAATAAAACAAAGTATTTTTCTAAAATCCGTATTTTAACAAAAAAAAAAAACTCTGATTATTATCTATAAAATAGAGATTACAAAGTAAAAAGTAAAATTACAGATAAAATTTTGTTTTTCGGTCACAAGAAAACAAAGTATTTTCTTAAAATCTGTATTTCGACAGATAACTTTGTAAAATATCTGTCGAATTGAGATTACAGTCATTTTACAGAGTATTTAACAGAGTAATTATTTTGAGTGTAGTCAAACTGAGGTGGCGTCCTGCAACTTTTTTAAAATTAGACACCAGCCTAAAAACATTATCATGTTAAAAACGTTTTTTTTTGGACTTTTCACTTTTCAGTTTTTGAACTGTTTTGGATAGCAGAAGGATAGGGCTTTTTATGTTTGTAAATTGGTCTATACATATAAGAAAAATATGTATTGATTTTTTCAATAATATCTAATTTTTTTGTTATTTTTTGAAAAATTTTCGAGTTTATCTATTTTCTTCTGCATGTTTTTATATTTCCATAAATTTGGTTTGAGTTTTGTTAAAAGCAGACGTGTGTTACTTACGTTCCTGCATTTTACTTTATAAAATTGGGTTGGCACCGAATATTTAAAGTTGAAAAGGTGACTGGAACAAATAATAAAGCGTTTACCAGCAGTGTTATTAATCCCAGACGGCTGCGTGCAGTTTATTTCATTAAATTTCAATTTTAAACTTTAAATTTTTTAAATTTGGTTATATATTTTACTGGAAGTAAATAATTTTGTGATAATTTCACTCAAGCAACAGAAGTAAATAAAAGAATAAACATCAATCATCAGCTGGCTCTTTCTGCCAAAATATTGTTTTTATTTACTATTGTCAACAGTGCTGCCAGATTTATGCTTTTTTGAATCCGGTTAACAACCATTGCAACCGTTACCGTTACCGAATTGTTAATAATATATTAATAAAATATGGTTAATACACCGATAGAAACACAAAATCCAAAACGAAAATTATGTGAAACTTCGCCTACAAATGTCCAAGTAGGAAATATGCAGTCGACTGATTTGGTAAATCTAATGTCGTCCCTACACACAAAAAAAAATATAAAAAAATTGTGTACGTTTTGGGGACAATACAACTTATAAAGTGGTTTTGGATAATTTACCTAAGTTTTTTAGAGCAAAAACTTTGGTAAGTTATCCAAAAACACTTTATAGGTTGTAATTAAACCAAAAACTGGCACAATTTTTTAAATTTTTTTTGTGTGTATTAGACGAAAAGTTAAAAAATCTGCCCACAAAAAGCGATATGATGGAGGTAAAGGAGAACATTGATGAAGTTAAATTTGAAGTTAGTAGATTAGCCGGGGAAAATAAGCAGTTACAGGAAGAGGTTAAAAAACTACAAGAAAATAGAGAAGAAGACCAGCGTCGAATGAAGCAACTTGAAGAAGATTTAGGAAAAAAAAAAATAATAATAAGGGGCCTGGCAAGTCAAAAATCAGCTTACGGTGCAGTCAAAAAAATGTTTAAAGACGACCTGAAGATAAACCAAAAGGTTGACATTGAGCAAACGAAGAAAATATTTGAAAAAGATGAAAAAATGACGATTTTGGTTGAATTAAAGTCTGTATCTATGGTATCAGAAATTTTTAAGCATACGAAAAACTTAGCTGGGAAGTCCATATATATAGAGCGGGATCTTTGTGCGGATCGCAAAAGAAACAAAAAGGTAATGATGCAGCTTAAAAAGGATATAATTACGATTGATAAAAATAAACGTGTCTCAGTGAGGGATGACAAAATGGTAATAGAAGGAAACAAATTGTCCTGGAGCAAAAACAACATACTGATGTGTGGAGAAAAGACTGGCGAAGATATTTTAAAAGAAATTTATGGTGAGCAGATTGTTAATATTAGTTTAGATTATAATCAAATTTTAGATAAAGTCAATTCAAAAAACTAATTAAAATTCAGAAGGAAAAAGAAATTCAGAAAAATTTAGAAGAAAATGTAAACAGAATAGAAGTTAATGATAAAATAAATATTAAAATTATTACATATAATGTACATGGGTTGGAAAATAAGTACCATCGCCTCGATTTATTTACGTACGTAGAGCAAAATGATATATTTGTGTTGTTAGAAACTCATGTAGAAGCTAAAAATATAATAAAATTTCAAAATAAATTCAAAAATGTTGATACTATGTGGAAACCAGCCTACAGAAATAGCATTTATGGAAGAGGTATTGGCGGATATGTTTGTGGGGTTCGTAAAGATTTGGCTAAAATTGGTGTGAAGTGTATCTACAGAACTTACGGTGAAATAGATAATATATTAGTAAAATCCAACTCTTTTGAATTCACAATTATACCACAATATCTGAGAGGGGCGAACTGGAATCAAGAATTTGATACTTTAAAGGAATTTATGCAAATAAATAACATTGTTAACCCAATAATCATGGGTGACTTAAACATACGATTAGGTGAAGAGCAACAATGTATAGATGAAAATATTATTAGTTCGTTTCCAGCTACGACAGAAAAAAGAAAATCAAAAGACGTAATTGTAAATGGAAATGGCAAACGTTTTTTGGAATTTTGTAATGATTACGGGTTGGTAATGCTTAATGGTAGAACAAATGGGGATGAAGAAGGCGATTATACTTTTATTAGTGGAACTGGTAGCTCAGTTAATGATTTTTGCGCAGTGTCTTTTGATCTCCTAAATTTGGTAGACAGTTTCGTAGTTGACCCCCATATATGGTCAGATCATCTGCCTATATTGCTCAATTTAGTAACTGACAAGACTCGTGACAACACAAAAATAATAAATTTACTTCCTAAGCTAAAGTGGAATGATCGTAATGCTGAAAATTATAAAAATGCTATAAATAGTAGTTTAAGAACTTTAATGGAACAAAAACCAGAAGTTGATTTAAATGATCTAAAAAATATTATTTTAAAAGTCTATATACCCCCAAAATGTAATTCTAAATACAAAGAATATAAAAATAAATGGTTTGATAGAGAATGCCAAAAGGCCAGAGACAAAACCATGGATTTATTGAAAACTTTCAGAAAGTCTAATTTAACGGAAGATAAAGTCAAATATAGCGAGCAACAAAACAGATACCAAAACTTATATAAATCGAAACAAAAAGAGTATTATAAACAAATAGAATCTAAACTTAGCAGTATTAACGATAGTAAGGAATGGTGGACTTTAGCAAGAGAATTAAGACACACAATAGTTATATCGGAGGAAATATTAGTGCAGAAGATTTTAGGTCTTATTTTAAAACCTTGCTAAACCCCACAGTACATTCAGTCGAGATATATTATGCCGCTAATCTAATAATGGTCGATGAATTAGATACACCAATTACAATACTTGAGGTTAAAAGTCAACTGGCTAGAGCAAAACCTAATAAAGCTCCAGGAGAAGATCGTATACCATACGAGTTTTTAATCAATGCCAGCAATGAGTTCCTGGAAGCTTTAACAAATGTTTTTACTAAAATACTAGATGGCCGTGAATCAAATGAAGCTTTTCAGCATAGTATTATTTTTCCAATTTACAAAAAGGGTGACGTAAACCAACCTTGCAACTACAGAGGCATTTCTTTTATGAATAGCATTGGGAAAATATTGATGGGCATAATTAGTCAAAGAATAACAAAATGGGTAAATCAAAACGAAATATTAAATGAGTTCCAAGCAGGTTTTCGCAAAGGATATTCTACCATAGATAATATATATAACTTATCATCTATAGTAAATTTAAAATTTTCAGAGAATAAGAAAGTCTATGCGTTCTTTGTAGATTTTAAAGCGGCTTTCGATCGTGTGCCTAGAAATCTGTTGATTTATAAACTGCATAAATTAGGTTTATCAACAAAGATTGTAAATTTCATAGAAAAGATCTACCAAAACACGAAATCTTCAGTTTGGACTGGTTCATAGCTCTCAAATGATTTTGAAACATGTAGTGGAGTAAAGCAGGGTTGCTTAATTTCTCCTTTGTTATTTTCCTTATATTTAAACGATATTCATGACCATATTGGAGGTGGTTTGTACATTGATGATATGAATATTCGTGTACTAATGTATGCTGATGATATTGTGATGTTAGCAGAAAATACAAGTACCTTGCAAAAAATGAGTAACAAACTTGAGGAATATTGTCGCATATGGGGTATGGAAGTTAATCTTACTAAATCCGAAATAATGATTTTCAGAAAAGGAGGTAGAGTTGGTGCTCAATGAGTAACAAACTTGAGGAATATTGTCGCATATGGGGTATGGAAGTTAATCTTACTAAATCCGAAATAATGATTTTCAGAAAAGGAGGTAGAGTTGGTGCTCAAGAGAGCTGGACGTTTAATGGCGAACTTGTTAAAGTTGTGTCTGAATATAAATATTTGGGAATAACATTAACTCCAAAACTGTCGTATACAAAACACGTTATGGCCAAAAATGAAGCGGCAAAAGCAAGTTTAAATGCAACTTGGAAAAATTTTATCGGAAGAAGAGAAGTCCCTTTAAAGGCGAAGTGGAAACTGTTTTTAGCAGTCTGTAGATCAATACAGAGCTATGGGGCGCAGATATGGGGTTACTCATGGTTCGATGATGTAGATAAAATTCAAAGAATGTTCACAAAAAGAATTCTAAGGCTTCCAAATTCTACACCCAACTATGTATTAGCCTTAGAAACTGGTCAAGAAGAATGCCATTTCTTTACATATAGTTTGCATCTTCAGTACATATATAAAACACTTTTTGAGTATGCAAATTGTAGACTTCCCCACAAACTATCATTAAAGATTATATCCAAGAATATTTATTGGTACGCTGAATTAAAAACCAAATTAATAGGATACAATATAGCACACAACGATTTAGAGCAATGCAAATCAATATGGTCCCAGACCTGCATAAATTTACTTGAGGAAATGAAATCAAGAAAGCGTCAAGAGCATATATTAAATGCACAAAGAAGTCAACACAGAATTTTCAAGCACTTAGATTACACAAAAGGGATACTGTACTGTAATGAGACGTTTAATCAAGAACAAATTTCATACATAATGAAGGCAAGAGGTGGACTTTTATGGCTAAATGGAAACCAGCAAAGAGAAGAGAGTACCAGGGTTTGTTCTATGTGTAATCTGGGAGAAGAAGAAACAACAATCCATTTTGTTGGTAGATGTCCAGTGCTAAACACATTTAGAGTAAAATATTTTGGGCAAAGAAGTTTAACACAAGAGGAAGTTATTAACGTTTTAAATGGTGGTGAGGGTACTTATTGGCTCAACCTTTTTAATTTTATTAAGAAAGCTTTAAAATATAGAAATTTTTTAATATCTGAATTTAATTTTTAAAAAAACAAAAAAAATAATAAAATGTTCAAAGTTAAAAACCAATTTTCCAGCACACGGTTTTAAACCATGCTGTATATTATTTATTATCTTATAATTAAGTTATATAAATATGTAATATTTTGTAAACAATTTTGAAAAAAAGAAAATAAATAATCAATCTATCTATCTATCTATCTATCTATCTATCTATCTATCTATCTATCTATCTATCTATCTATCTATCTATCTATCTATCTATCTATCTATCTATCTATCTATCTATCTATCTATCTATCTATCTATCTATCTATCTATCTATCTATCTATCTATCTATCTATCTATCTATCTATCTATCTATCTATCTATCTATCTATCTATCTATCTATCTATCTATCTATCTATCTATCTATCTATCTATCTATCTATCTATCTATCTATCTATCTATCTATCTATCTATCTATCTATCTATCTATCTATCTATCTATCTATCTATCTATCTATCTATCTATCTATCTATCTATCTATCTATCTATCTATCTATCTATCTATCTATCTATCTATCTATCTATCTATCTATCTATCTATCTATCTATCTATCTATCTATCTATCTATCTATCTATCTATCTATCTATCTATCTATCTATCTATCTATCTATCTATCTATCTATCTATCTATCTATCTATCTATCTATCTATCTATCTATCTATCTATCTATCTATCTATCTATCTATCTATCTATCTATCTATCTATCTATCTATCTATCTATCTATCTATCTATCTATCTATCTATCTATCTATCTATCTATCTATCTATCTATCTATCTATCTATCTATCTATCTATCTATCTATCTATCTATCTATCTATCTATCTATCTATCTATCTATCTATCTATCTATCTATCTATCTATCTATCTATCTATCTATCTATCTATCTATCTATCTATCTATCTATCTATCTATCTATCTATCTATCTATCTATCTATCTATCTATCTATCTATCTATCTATCTATCTATCTATCTATCTATCTATCTATCTATCTATCTATCTATCTATCTATCTATCTATCTATCTATCTATCTATCTATCTATCTATCTATCTATCTATCTATCTATCTATCTATCTATCTATCTATCTATCTATCTATCTATCTATCTATCTATCTATCTATCTATCTATCTATCTATCTATCTATCTATCTATCTATCTATCTATCTATCTATCTATCTATCTATCTATCTATCTATCTATCTATCTATCTATCTATCTATCTATCTATCTATCTATCTATCTATCTATCTATCTATCTATCTATCTATCTATCTATCTATCTATCTATCTATCTATCTATCTATCTATCTATCTATCTATCTATCTATCTATCTATCTATCTATCTATCTATCTATCTATCTATCTATCTATCTATCTATCTATCTATCTATCTATCTATCTATCTATCTATCTATCTATCTATCTATCTATCTATCTATCTATCTATCTATCTATCTATCTATCTATCTATCTATCTATCTATCTATCTATCTATCTATCTATCTATCTATCTATCTATCTATCTATCTATCTATCTATCTATCTATCTATCTATCTATCTATCTATCTATCTATCTATCTATCTATCTATCTATCTATCTATCTATCTATCTATCTATCTATCTATCTATCTATCTATCTATCTATCTATCTATCTATCTATCTATCTATCTATCTATCTATCTATCTATCTATCTATCTATCTATCTATCTATCTATCTATCTATCTATCTATCTATCTATCTATCTATCTATCTATCTATCTATCTATCTATCTATCTATCTATCTATCTATCTATCTATCTATCTATCTATCTATCTATCTATCTATCTATCTATCTATCTATCTATCTATCTATCTATCTATCTATCTATCTATCTATCTATCTATCTATCTATCTATCTATCTATCTATCTATCTATCTATCTATCTATCTATCTATCTATCTATCTATCTATCTATCTATCTATCTATCTATCTATCTATCTATCTATCTATCTATCTATCTATCTATCTATCTATCTATCTATCTATCTATCTATCTATCTATCTATCTATCTATCTATCTATCTATCTATCTATCTATCTATCTATCTATCTATCTATCTATCTATCTATCTATCTATCTATCTATCTATCTATCTATCTATCTATCTATCTATCTATCTATCTATCTATCTATCTATCTATCTATCTATCTATCTATCTATCTATCTATCTATCTATCTATCTATCTATCTATCTATCTATCTATCTATCTATCTATCTATCTATCTATCTATCTATCTATCTATCTATCTATCTATCTATCTATCTATCTATCTATCTATCTATCTATCTATCTATCTATCTATCTATCTATCTATCTATCTATCTATCTATCTATCTATCTATCTATCTATCTATCTATCTATCTATCTATCTATCTATCTATCTATCTATCTATCTATCTATCTATCTATCTATCTATCTATCTATCTATCTATCTATCTATCTATCTATCTATCTATCTATCTATCTATCTATCTATCTATCTATCTATCTATCTATCTATCTATCTATCTATCTATCTATCTATCTATCTATCTATCTATCTATCTATCTATCTATCTATCTATCTATCTATCTATCTATCTATCTATCTATCTATCTATCTATCTATCTATCTATCTATCTATCTATCTATCTATCTATCTATCTATCTATCTATCTATCTATCTATCTATCTATCTATCTATCTATCTATCTATCTATCTATCTATCTATCTATCTATCTATCTATCTATCTATCTATCTATCTATCTATCTATCTATCTATCTATCTATCTATCTATCTATCTATCTATCTATCTATCTATCTATCTATCTATCTATCTATCTATCTATCTATCTATCTATCTATCTATCTATCTATCTATCTATCTATCTATCTATCTATCTATCTATCTATCTATCTATCTATCTATCTATCTATCTATCTATCTATCTATCTATCTATCTATCTATCTATCTATCTATCTATCTATCTATCTATCTATCTATCTATCTATCTATCTATCTATCTATCTATCTATCTATCTATCTATCTATCTATCTATCTATCTATCTATCTATCTATCTATCTATCTATCTATCTATCTATCTATCTATCTATCTATCTATCTATCTATCTATCTATCTATCTATCTATCTATCTATCTATCTATCTATCTATCTATCTATCTATCTATCTATCTATCTATCTATCTATCTATCTATCTATCTATCTATCTATCTATCTATCTATCTATCTATCTATCTATCTATCTATCTATCTATCTATCTATCTATCTATCTATCTATCTATCTATCTATCTATCTATCTATCTATCTATCTATCTATCTATCTATCTATCTATCTATCTATCTATCTATCTATCTATCTATCTATCTATCTATCTATCTATCTATCTATCTATCTATCTATCTATCTATCTATCTATCTATCTATCTATCTATCTATCTATCTATCTATCTATCTATCTATCTATCTATCTATCTATCTATCTATCTATCTATCTATCTATCTATCTATCTATCTATCTATCTATCTATCTATCTATCTATCTATCTATCTATCTATCTATCTATCTATCTATCTATCTATCTATCTATCTATCTATCTATCTATCTATCTATCTATCTATCTATCTATCTATCTATCTATCTATCTATCTATCTATCTATCTATCTATCTATCTATCTATCTATCTATCTATCTATCTATCTATCTATCTATCTATCTATCTATCTATCTATCTATCTATCTATCTATCTATCTATCTATCTATCTATCTATCTATCTATCTATCTATCTATCTATCTATCTATCTATCTATCTATCTATCTATCTATCTATCTATCTATCTATCTATCTATCTATCTATCTATCTATCTATCTATCTATCTATCTATCTATCTATCTATCTATCTATCTATCTATCTATCTATCTATCTATCTATCTATCTATCTATCTATCTATCTATCTATCTATCTATCTATCTATCTATCTATCTATCTATCTATCTATCTATCTATCTATCTATCTATCTATCTATCTATCTATCTATCTATCTATCTATCTATCTATCTATCTATCTATCTATCTATCTATCTATCTATCTATCTATCTATCTATCTATCTATCTATCTATCTATCTATCTATCTATCTATCTATCTATCTATCTATCTATCTATCTATCTATCTATCTATCTATCTATCTATCTATCTATCTATCTATCTATCTATCTATCTATCTATCTATCTATCTATCTATCTATCTATCTATCTATCTATCTATCTATCTATCTATCTATCTATCTATCTATCTATCTATCTATCTATCTATCTATCTATCTATCTATCTATCTATCTATCTATCTATCTATCTATCTATCTATCTATCTATCTATCTATCTATCTATCTATCTATCTATCTATCTATCTATCTATCTATCTATCTATCTATCTATCTATCTATCTATCTATCTATCTATCTATCTATCTATCTATCTATCTATCTATCTATCTATCTATCTATCTATCTATCTATCTATCTATCTATCTATCTATCTATCTATCTATCTATCTATCTATCTATCTATCTATCTATCTATCTATCTATCTATCTATCTATCTATCTATCTATCTATCTATCTATCTATCTATCTATCTATCTATCTATCTATCTATCTATCTATCTATCTATCTATCTATCTATCTATCTATCTATCTATCTATCTATCTATCTATCTATCTATCTATCTATCTATCTATCTATCTATCTATCTATCTATCTATCTATCTATCTATCTATCTATCTATCTATCTATCTATCTATCTATCTATCTATCTATCTATCTATCTATCTATCTATCTATCTATCTATCTATCTATCTATCTATCTATCTATCTATCTATCTATCTATCTATCTATCTATCTATCTATCTATCTATCTATCTATCTATCTATCTATCTATCTATCTATCTATCTATCTATCTATCTATCTATCTATCTATCTATCTATCTATCTATCTATCTATCTATCTATCTATCTATCTATCTATCTATCTATCTATCTATCTATCTATCTATCTATCTATCTATCTATCTATCTATCTATCTATCTATCTATCTATCTATCTATCTATCTATCTATCTATCTATCTATCTATCTATCTATCTATCTATCTATCTATCTATCTATCTATCTATCTATCTATCTATCTATCTATCTATCTATCTATCTATCTATCTATCTATCTATCTATCTATCTATCTATCTATCTATCTATCTATCTATCTATCTATCTATCTATCTATCTATCTATCTATCTATCTATCTATCTATCTATCTATCTATCTATCTATCTATCTATCTATCTATCTATCTATCTATCTATCTATCTATCTATCTATCTATCTATCTATCTATCTATCTATCTATCTATCTATCTATCTATCTATCTATCTATCTATCTATCTATCTATCTATCTATCTATCTATCTATCTATCTATCTATCTATCTATCTATCTATCTATCTATCTATCTATCTATCTATCTATCTATCTATCTATCTATCTATCTATCTATCTATCTATCTATCTATCTATCTATCTATCTATCTATCTATCTATCTATCTATCTATCTATCTATCTATCTATCTATCTATCTATCTATCTATCTATCTATCTATCTATCTATCTATCTATCTATCTATCTATCTATCTATCTATCTATCTATCTATCTATCTATCTATCTATCTATCTATCTATCTATCTATCTATCTATCTATCTATCTATCTATCTATCTATCTATCTATCTATCTATCTATCTATCTATCTATCTATCTATCTATCTATCTATCTATCTATCTATCTATCTATCTATCTATCTATCTATCTATCTATCTATCTATCTATCTATCTATCTATCTATCTATCTATCTATCTATCTATCTATCTATCTATCTATCTATCTATCTATCTATCTATCTATCTATCTATCTATCTATCTATCTATCTATCTATCTATCTATCTATCTATCTATCTATCTATCTATCTATCTATCTATCTATCTATCTATCTATCTATCTATCTATCTATCTATCTATCTATCTATCTATCTATCTATCTATCTATCTATCTATCTATCTATCTATCTATCTATCTATCTATCTATCTATCTATCTATCTATCTATCTATCTATCTATCTATCTATCTATCTATCTATCTATCTATCTATCTATCTATCTATCTATCTATCTATCTATCTATCTATCTATCTATCTATCTATCTATCTATCTATCTATCTATCTATCTATCTATCTATCTATCTATCTATCTATCTATCTATCTATCTATCTATCTATCTATCTATCTATCTATCTATCTATCTATCTATCTATCTATCTATCTATCTATCTATCTATCTATCTATCTATCTATCTATCTATCTATCTATCTATCTATCTATCTATCTATCTATCTATCTATCTATCTATCTATCTATCTATCTATCTATCTATCTATCTATCTATCTATCTATCTATCTATCTATCTATCTATCTATCTATCTATCTATCTATCTATCTATCTATCTATCTATCTATCTATCTATCTATCTATCTATCTATCTATCTATCTATCTATCTATCTATCTATCTATCTATCTATCTATCTATCTATCTATCTATCTATCTATCTATCTATCTATCTATCTATCTATCTATCTATCTATCTATCTATCTATCTATCTATCTATCTATCTATCTATCTATCTATCTATCTATCTATCTATCTATCTATCTATCTATCTATCTATCTATCTATCTATCTATCTATCTATCTATCTATCTATCTATCTATCTATCTATCTATCTATCTATCTATCTATCTATCTATCTATCTATCTATCTATCTATCTATCTATCTATCTATCTATCTATCTATCTATCTATCTATCTATCTATCTATCTATCTATCTATCTATCTATCTATCTATCTATCTATCTATCTATCTATCTATCTATCTATCTATCTATCTATCTATCTATCTATCTATCTATCTATCTATCTATCTATCTATCTATCTATCTATCTATCTATCTATCTATCTATCTATCTATCTATCTATCTATCTATCTATCTATCTATCTATCTATCTATCTATCTATCTATCTATCTATCTATCTATCTATCTATCTATCTATCTATCTATCTATCTATCTATCTATCTATCTATCTATCTATCTATCTATCTATCTATCTATCTATCTATCTATCTATCTATCTATCTATCTATCTATCTATCTATCTATCTATCTATCTATCTATCTATCTATCTATCTATCTATCTATCTATCTATCTATCTATCTATCTATCTATCTATCTATCTATCTATCTATCTATCTATCTATCTATCTATCTATCTATCTATCTATCTATCTATCTATCTATCTATCTATCTATCTATCTATCTATCTATCTATCTATCTATCTATCTATCTATCTATCTATCTATCTATCTATCTATCTATCTATCTATCTATCTATCTATCTATCTATCTATCTATCTATCTATCTATCTATCTATCTATCTATCTATCTATCTATCTATCTATCTATCTATCTATCTATCTATCTATCTATCTATCTATCTATCTATCTATCTATCTATCTATCTATCTATCTATCTATCTATCTATCTATCTATCTATCTATCTATCTATCTATCTATCTATCTATCTATCTATCTATCTATCTATCTATCTATCTATCTATCTATCTATCTATATTTCCATAAACAATTTTTTGAATTTTTTTTTCTACAAAAAAAATAACTTACACAAGTAGGTAAAAACTAATGATTTATCTTTAAAAAATTCCAAAAATTGAAAAAAATAACGTACACAAATCATTAAAAATTAAAGAAGAATGACTTATTTTTACTTATGGAAAAATAATAAATGACTTTAAAAATTGAATGCTAATAAAAGTCGTTATTTTTTATGTTGTTATTTTTGAAACAAAGAACAGAAATAGTCATTAAAAAAACTGAACATTAAACAAATGATTTTTCTGTAAAAACAACAAAACGAAAATCTTTTTAAATAAACCACAAACAGTGAGAAAAGTTCCAAGAAAACTTTTTAGACAATAACTTTAACATTTGAATCTGTCTGGCAAGTTTGATAGGCATTTTTGTGATCTACTCGACAAAACCAACAACCTATACTATATCACGTTAAAAGTATTTTTCCACTATAGCACAGTGTAATCATAGGACTAACTGAATATTCATTAAGTCCGGTTTGAGTTCATATTATTTTTTTTTTTTAAATAATAATTTCGGTTGTACAATGAGAAATCTAAACAAAAATTAAGGGACACAAACAAAAAAAGGGCACTCTAGTGTACTTGTTATATAAATTTGCCATTCCGTGCAGAACAAATTAAAATATCGGTCGAGAACACCATTAAGTTTAGATCACGCAAAAAACATGTTTGTGGTGATCATAATAAAGGGGCAAAATACTCCAAACACCATTTTAAACATATTATGATTGCAGCCAAACATAGCTTTAATCATACAATAACTGTAGTAATCATAATTAAAGATTATGCCAAACAATGCCTTACAATGTCACTGCCTTTATTTCGAAGTCATTCAAAGACACAGTGGTTGTCAACCAATTGGAAAAGTTCCTATAATATAACTAATTAGAAATGCTTCTATAGTAATACATCGTCGCTGCGCCTAAAAATGGAGTCATGTGTTTTGGGGCAAGTGTTCAGGAGAGCAAAAAACCTGTTTATTTTCGTCCCTTCGCGATATTTTTTAAAAGTTTGTTCTACAAAAAATTCTTGTACCGATATGCTACCCACATACTGCAAAAAAATTATGAAACATTTAGCGGTTTTCCAGTGGTGCAGAAATTTTCAAAAAAACATACACATAACTCCTTTTTTAAGTACTTTTTGGAACAAAATTTAAATAAATGGAAATATTTTTTACACATAACTCCTTTTGCTTATGAAACCATTCTTATTGTTAATTTCTTTTCGAGAGGGACAAAGACTTAATATAGTTTGTTGGCAGCTTAAAGCGACATTAGTTAAATAAGGTCCTTAAAATTTTGATATTTTAAAGCTCTTCACTAAACAGCGAACAACAGATTTTTCGCAAAACTGGTGCTGATTTTTTGTTTTTTCTTGTAAATATTTAAGAGCTTTGACATAAATTGACATCTGCGAAAGATGCTGTACTTTAGATACTAAAACTTTCCGCCGTAAATGATTTAATTGCTTTCACAAGGCTTTATTAACCGCCATTTAGGATTTAGATAACAAGATGAAAATTTGCAAATATTTTCCAAAAATCTTGAGAAATTCATTCAAAATACTTGGATGCTATGTGTGAACCTCATATTACTAAAAAAGTGGTCCATTTTGTCACGTTCTGTTACTTTTTTATCAAAAAAAGTTATGTGTAGCTTAACACATAACTCCTTTTCAGACCTTTTTTTAGTATGACGAACACAGCTACTTTTACTAACTTTTGAACCAATCAAGATATCAAAAAACGGTTTAGTGAGTAAATGTATGACCAATAGGGGATCATAAAGATATAATAAAAAAAAATTTTAAAAACTACACATGACTCCATTTTTAGGCGCAGCGACGATATTCAACGTTATTATTAGGTCTATTCGATTACCTTACTACAATCTACTATTTTTTACTCATTTTACTACAGCTGGAAATTTTCAATACAGAAAGTAAACAAACTTTCCAGTTGTAGTAAAAAATAGTAAGAAATTTGGGAAATCGAATACACTTATTATCAAACGAGTATAATTTTAATTATATAGATAATTTATACAGCTTTAATTTAAGCTTGATACCGTCCAGATTGAGTAAATAATAAATGTGCTAAGAGGGTAGATGTGGAAAATAAAATTATTTATAGACATTTTTCTAAAAAATTTTAAAAAATATTTTTAAGTCGATTTTTTTAAGTTCAAACATTAAAAATTTAAAAAATGGTCCAATAATTTTTATTCAGTAATCAGCTAGTTTCTCTAATAATCCAAACAAACATTTTTTAAATACAGTAGAAAATCCGCATTTTTTGACCTCCAATTCCTTTGCCCAGCAATTTTTTGTGAACAAAAAAAAATTAAACTATATTAATATCTCATTACAAAACTATCCACTTAGGTGTACTAATATTATTAATAAACAATAACACATTTTCTTTGTTTACAAAAAATATGTGGTCCAACTAATTGGAGGTCAACAATGCGAATTTCTTTTACTGTATTTAAAAAATTTAGTTTTTTATTTCGGTTAATGAAAAAATTAGTTGATTACAGAATAAAAACTATCGGATCATTTTTTAAATTTTTAATGTTTGACCTTAGAAAAAATCGACTTAGAAATATTTTTAAAAAACTTTCAGAATTTCTATAAATAATTTCATTTTCCAGATAGATTCTCGTAGCACATTTACTATTTACTCAATCTGGACGCTATCAAGCTTAAATTAATGTTTTATAATAAAATTTTCATAATCTATGAAATGTTTGTATACTTTCAAAACATTTTCTACATTAGAATTTTATATGCATAGTTTGTTGGAATCTAATTTAAATTGTATGTACTCCACAACAAACAGGGGCTCACACCTTATATCGTGCATTATTATTATCCTGTGTAACAAATTTTAGTTTATCGAGTTTTTTTTTACATGAGATCAAGAAAAATGACACAGTTTTGTGTCCTAATTTTATTTTAAAGGCGTTTGGAAAACCTCTAAAAACCCTATAAAATGGTTGAATTTTTCCAGTAAAATTTGTTAAATATGGTGGTTAAATTTAAACATAAGTTTTTTGTCAGAAATACATTCATTATATTGATTAAGACGTTTTAAGAATGCTTAAAAACTACAATGGGCCGTAAAAACTAGAGCTAAGTTTTTAAAACCCTTTGGCGGGTTTGGTCTACTTTCATTTATTTTTGGTCTTGTTTGTTTAACATTTAATATTTACATTCTGATTATATTTTTTTTTTTCAAAAAATAAAAACGGTTTTATTCGACCTTTAAAATATTATATTTTTGAGTAGGTTTATTCTAAATCGAGGTCTTTAATTCCTTTACTAATTAAAACTATGATATCGTTATCTTATTAAGAGAATGTACAATTTTCTTTTATAATTCTCAATGAGAGTAGAGTATAATATGTATTGATATTTTTGTTTGAACATCATTTAAATTCCCTTTGCAACTTGAGGTATTGGGTTTTTTTATAAGATAAATAGTCTTGACAATGGAATATGACAAATTCCGAAACACCTGTAAATAAATTAAAAACCAGAAAAATAATTTTCTTGAAAAGTATTCTATTTGAATCATAGTTTTAATTTGTAATGGAAATTATGACCTCGAGCTAGAATAAAAAATTTCATATTTTCTCAATCTGTACGCTATCAAACTTAAATTCGAGCTTGATAAGTTACCTACAACACATTTTTTTAAATAATTCTCGTTTGATAACAATAATAAAGTTTGAATTGATAAACCAATTTCTATCGACTATCTGTTGTATGACTTAAGGTGTGAGCCACTGTATGTGTAGTTTCATATTTTAACTGCATATCCGTGTGTGTTATATATATATGTAGTCGCTTAAAAGTATGCAATACTATTTTTTAACAATAAAAAAACTCTATACAACTACTCACTAGAAAGAAAAGTCAACAAAACAATTTCTCCCCTTCATTGATTATAAAAATATAACAAACAAAAAATAATAATATAAATAAATTTGCGAATTATTAACAAACAACTACAATTGTACAATAGAATAGTGTGAATTTCATTTATGAGCATAGATACACTAAAAGAAATAGGGTTATGAAATAATCAACGATTTTGAAAATAAAATGTTGTTTGATAAGAAATTTTCAAAAATGTGCTGCTCCAAAATCCACACTCTCATAAATGTTTGGGTGAATAAGAAAATTATTTAAACTCTGAGACGCTTTTTCTCTCAGAAAAATTTAAAGTTCTGAGACCCTTTTTCTTTATAAAAAAAAAAAAATAAGATTCTGAGGCTTTTTTCCTATATAAACTTCTGAGAAACTTTTCACGTAGAAAAACTCACAAATGCTGATAAATTTTTTCTGTAGCAATAAAACCAAATAAAGTTTTTGTTAAAGAAAAGTCTAAGATCATGACAAGTACCAGAAAGATATTAAATTTTGAACATCTCCAAAAAATCTATGAATTATTTTTTGAAATCCACAAATAAAATTGCAGTCATTTTTGCTAGCTTGAAATTGCAAACTTAGTAAACCAGTAAATATCATTGCTTCAAAAGTGTTATTTTTTCCCGATTTTTGTGATTTTTTATGCAGAATAATTAACTTTTTCTGTTTTTTTTTTTTTTTTGTAATTTTATTATTTTTTTTATCATTATCATGTTGATAATGTTTTTCATCAAATTTTTTTTTTTCATTAACTTTTTTTATCAATTTTTTTTTTTATTAAATTTTGTTTTTTCTTTTATCAAAGTTTTTTTTTATTAATTTTTTTTTATTACATCAAATTGTTTTTTTCTTATAATTTTTTTTATACCCTCCACTAACAAGAACTTTTAATATGTTATAAAAGACCAAAATCTAAGATTTACCGTTTTTTTATCGGCTATCGTGAGGGTTAAAGGGGGAAATGGAAAGGTGAAAAACGGGATCTTTTTCGTATTTTCTTTCAACTTGGCAAAATTAAGCTTTGGTTTTGGTCAAAAATGTATAAACGGTAAGAATAATATACATATGACCCCCAAATTCATATATATAATCTCTATTAACTTTACGCCGATACGTGTTTTTGCTTTTGGCAAAATTCCTGTTAGTTCGGCTTTTATATATACACCTCGAAAATTTTTGTACATTCAATATAACCTAAAAATACAAAATGCTTAAATTCGGCTGAACAAACATATTTTTTTTATAAAAAAACAATTTTCAATCATTTTTTTTTACAAAAAAAACAATTTTCAACGATTTTTTTTTTCAAAATTTTTTTTTTGTTTTGCAAATTAACTTTTTTTACATTGTGGAGGATATCAATTAGGGCTTTCAATCGGAATTAGTATTTGTGAATCCCGGGATTCGGGATTGAAGAAAAAGTTTCGGGATCCCAAAATCGTATTTTCGGGATATTTCGCGATATTTTTTGAAAATTTTCGGAAATTTTCGGGATTTTTAAAACTTTTCAGTATTTTCTGTCACTTTGACATTAACGTTAAGATTAACAAAATTCATTTGGGATTCGGGATTGAAGAAAAAGTTTCGGGATCCCAAAATCTAATTTTCGGGATATTTCGCGAGATTTTTTGAAAATTTTCGGAAATTTTCGGGATTTTTAAAACTTTTCAGTATTTTCTGTCACTTTGACAAATACGCGTTCGTTAAGATTAACAAAATTCTGTTGAAGTTGTGAGCTTTAACAAAGGTAAGGGTTTCCATCTGTGATTCCGTATACGGTTATCTTTCTTATGTCTCGTCGTAACTCATAGTTATCAACATTTAGTCAACTTTTAGTGAGCGTGAGTTGAAAAAAAATTACACGAATTTTCGAATTTTTGTATAAGTGGCTAATTTTTTTGCTAAAACTTGCGTGATTTGATTTGATTTTTTGTTTTTTTTTTCATTTCTGCAAAAAAAAAAAAAATATTTTTTTTTTGATAAAATATTTACATGACTCCCACGTGAGCGTAATTGAATTCCGGGATCGGGATTTCCCGAATGGAAGCCTTAGTATCAATACAGTCGAAACTTTTTTACTTGTTTTTTCATACATTTTTTTTTATCCAATTTTTTTTAACAAATTTTTTATCACATCATTTTTTTTTTTTTTCTTTTTATTACATTTTTTTATCAAATTTTTTATTACATCAATTTCTTTACCCTCCAACCACAGTATGGGGGTATACTCACTTTGTCATTCCGTGTGTAACGCATCGAAATATAGATCGGGGACCCTATAAAGTCCGGCCGTCCGTCGGACCAGGGGAAAAAGTTTCGCCTTGAAGAACTAAACCTCTGAAAAAAACGCCATATTTTACATGTTTTTTCGTATATTTTTTCAGCAAATGAAACATTTTTATATATGAAGAAGTTCAAAGTACTGCGCTTGGACCCAGAGGATAAGGTTGGGCCATTTTTTGTACCGCCCCCATTTGTGGGCGTGGATTAAAATAATTAATTTAAATAATTATAAATCTCTTGTATACTTAGCGCAAAAAGCATAACAAATAAATTTATAAAAATTTATCGCGAGAGCGAAGGTATCCGCCATTAGCCACCCAACCACCCTTCACCACCCCAAACAAACGCTCCTGCAAATTTTTTATATTTTATAATATAACACTCTTACTTGTTATTTTTCATCAAGTTTTTTTTACATCAAAAAAGTTTCTTTTTTCATCAAAAAGTTTTTCATTTAAATTTTTTTTTCATTAAAAATTTTTTTTGTTTAAAAAAAAATTTATTAACATTTTTTTTTTTATAAAATTTTTTCTTTTTTTTTCATAAAAATTTTTTTTTTCTTCATCAAAAATTTTTTTTAATCAAAAATTTTTTTCATCAAAAATTTTGTTTTCATCAAATTTCTTTTTATCAAAATTTTGTTTTTCGTGAAAAACAAAAAAAATAATTTTTATATAATCATATAGTTTTAGATCCTCGGAATACATTTTTTTTTTTTAGTAGGGATATTATTTTTTCTAAAAAAAACTTTACTTTGGCAAGTACACTCAAACCTTCAGCAAAACATAATCATGATTTAAAGTCTTGGGCAAAAGTACAAAATGTGCAGTAATTTTTTATTTTTCCTGGTGTTTTTAATAATTTAAATGAATTTTTCTGAGACCTCGAAATTTTTTTTCAGAATTTTTCTGATTTTTTACCCCTAAAATTGGGGTTAAAAAATACGTATCCCTTTATGTTGTATTCCCATTGATTAATATTTATTAAGTCCTACTGTTGGTATTTATAATTCTAAGCCAAGAATTATATTATAATTTAATGAATTTTGATAGAATTAATGACTTAACTTTTGGGTTTACATTTTTTTCTTTCTTTTTTTTAAACACAAAATATGTGTTTCATGTTTCTTAAACCAATATTTAATGTTTTTTTTTTTTTTAATTGCCCGAGTAAAAAAAAAACTTTTTAGATCTAATTTGATCTCAAAATTGGCTGTATCAAGTTGTATCAAATAATTATCTAATTGTTTCATTTTAGATACACAAATATAAAAAATTATACTATTAGATCCGAATTTTGGTCACATCCAAATAAATCCAGTTGATCTTATTTTATATAAATAAATGTAGATTTATATAATTATATGAAGTCATATATATTTATGTATAACCTCAGATAAGAAAATGGAGCCATATTAAATCTTTCATATAATTAGATCTGAACATATAAAAACTCATATATGTTTTAATATAATTGTATCAAATTATATATTATTAAGTATATCAAAACTTTTTTACTAGGGTGTGCACTTCACTTAGTGATAAAGGGTATATATGTTTATCATTCCGTTTGTAACACCTCAAAATATCGGTTTAGGACCCATAACGCATATAAACATATTTATGATCCTCGATCGAATCTAGCGATGTCCGTTCGTCCGTCTGTCTGGCCATCTGTACGTCTGTCTGTTGAAAACAAGTTAACTTTTTGAAAATTAACACTTAGGCGAATGAAGCTTGGCATATATATTTTTAATTTTCCTGGTCAGGTTGGTATTGAAATTCAACAAATTTGGTCCAATGGTTCAGAAGTTACGAGCAATACAGTGAATTTCAAATTGGTTTCACCTAGACATCACGTGGTAAAAAAAACGCTAAACACTCTTTGAAAGGCATTGGAAAGCCACAAAAATATTTTATAAAGTATTTTTTGTTGCCCCAAAAAATTTTTCAATAAAATTTTTAAAACAAAAAATTAATTTATTTTCAAAAAATGTACACCCGAGTAAAAAAAAAAACTTTTAGAATCTAATTTGATCTCAAAATTGGCTGTATCAAGTTGATCAAATATTGATATAAATTTATCATTTTAGATACACAAATATAAAAAATGATAACAATTAGATCCGAATTTTGGTCACATCCAATTAAATCCACTTGATCTTATTTTATATAAATTAATACAGATTTATATAATTACATAAAGTCAGATATATTTATGTATAACCCTCAGATAAGAAAAAGGAGCCTCAATATATCTTAGATAAAAATTGATCTGAACATATAAAAAGTTATACATAATTTAATATGATTGTATCAATTTATATATCATTATATCAAAACTTTTTTACTAGCGCACTCAAATTTTTTTTTTTTTTTTACAAAAAACAAATTTTTCTTCAAATAAAATATTTCAACTTAAAAATGTCATTGTGAAGAGTATTCATGGATTCGAATTCAACTTTTCTACTTGTTTAAAGTTAATAACACTCAACAATTTTTATAATAACCACCTCATTAGGGGAATCATAAAGCAGCTGTTTCAATTAAGACGGTTTTTATTTTAATTTCTAAAATATGGGGTAATTTTTTCTTACAACACTTAAAAGTTGCATTTTAAGTGGCTCTATTTATATATATTAAGGTAACTTTATTAAGTATATTTAAATAAGTCTTATAAAATCTTTATTAGTTATTAAAAATTTATAAAAAGGGGTGAACTATAAAATTAATTTTTAAACATAAACAGGTTGTTATTACACTGTGCAACAAATTTGGGGTCAACGAGTTTATCCTGAATGGGACCAAAAAAAAACACAGTATAACAAAAAACCTACGAAAAATTTAAAAAAAAAAATCAAAAACTACTGAAACGTGCGTTTAAAGGGTTAACATTTT
>CAWUER010000391.1:0-35943 GCA_963921195.1 Pegoplata infirma | reverse complement strand
ACAGCGGTTGTAGACAAGACATTGCAGCTCAACCAGTCAGCTACTTCTTTTATTGCCAGCATCTCTGCCTGGTAAACACTGCAATGATCTGGCAATCTACGAGCCAGGCTCAACCCAAGCTCTTCCACTTGTTCGTGCAGCCTCGATCCATCTGTGTAAAAATTTATGGTAGCCCCACTACCCGGAGTATCCCCCATCCAAGACTCCCTGGATGGTATCATAGTGGTAAAGTGGCGCTCAAAGAGGCTCAAAGAGGGAGCACAGTCCACATTTTGTGGTATTGTTATCTTTTTCAAGATCGCGCTATGGCCACAATCACTGCTCTTCCATTGCAGCGTGCTATTAAGTCGAATTGCCGACGCAGCCGCATATTGCCTACCCAATATGTCCAGGGGTATCAGGTGAAGGAGGATTTCTAATGCAGCCGTAGGTGTAGTACGAAGAGCACTAGTGATGCACATTGACGCCATTCTCTGTACCTTCGTGATAAAGACAAAGTTCGCTTTTGTTTCTAAAGCAGGCCACCAGACAATGATTCCATACAGCAAAATTGGACGCACCACTGCTGTATAGATCCAATGAACGACTTGAGGGCTAAAACCCCATCGTTTTCCAATGGCCCTTTTACAGGAATACAAAGCAATCGTTGCTTTTCTCACCCGTTCCTCAATATTACGCCTGAAATTCAGCTTCCTATCTAGAAATACTCCAAGATACTTGGCTCCATCTGAGAAGGTGATTTCAGTACCGTCCAGAGAAATAGGATCAAAAGCAGGAATCTTATTTTTCCTTGTAAACAAAACAAGCTCTGTTTTACTAGGATTAACTCCTAGACCACAGTCTCTTGCCCATTTAGACAAATCCTTCAGAGAACCCTGAAGAATGTCCCGCAATGTTGGCAGATGCTTCCCCTTTACCGCTATCGCGACATCGTCAGCATATGCGACAACATGACAACCACGTGCTTCTAGAGATAGTAGCATTGAATTCAGTGCCAGGTTCCAAGAAGCGGCGAAAGAACACCTCCTTGTGGTGTGCCCCTATTGACAAATCGAGATATGACGGACGCACAGTGGTTTCCCCCATTGGTCAAAAATAAAAAAAATTATGTTTTTTTTTCCAAGCTTTATTGCACTAAATTTATTTATAACACTCTAAATTTTATGAATCTAACCAATTTTCTGATTTTTTTTACGAGATTTGATGTTTGTGTTCGTTGGAAGTGGGGGAATGTTTATATTGCATATATTGTGGTTGCATAGTCATAAAATAATACTTTAGTTTATCTAAGAAGTTATTCGCGATATTGTGGCAGAAGTTTCCAAAAACCCAACAAACATTAAAGTTTAACCTATTTTGTACCAAATTAAATAATAAAAGCTGCAAAAATATGAGCCCATTAAAAAATCCCTGAAGAACACTTTTTTAACCTTTTCAAAACACACGTTTTTTAAAAACTACTTTTTCACATAGACTTTCAGTTATTTGGCCCTCATCTGCCCACCATATTTTATACATCAAATTGAAGATTTTTTACCCCTCTTTAAATTAAAAAATATTGTGGCCGCGGGTTTTTGCATATTTTCGCATATGGTTGTGATTTACATAGTCATCCAACGAAAAATGGTGAAAAATTGCATTTTGTTTTGTAAAGTGAAATATTTTTTTAATTATTGTTATTTTTAACTTAATATTGCAATTTTATGGTATTTGACTTACAGTTCTGAGTAAAGAGAAAACACGTTTTTTTGAAGAAATTGTCCTTCCCCCTTATTTTTTTATTGAAAAAATTTGCCCTTTGACGATTCCGCATTTTTGGGCAAAGCTATTTGCTACTAGCTATGATTTTTAAGATCTGCAACCAATAACAGTTACTAGTGTCCGACAGAATACACCTTTTTGACCGGATATTCGGCCAAATTTTCACTATTCGGCCGAAACCGAAGCCGCAGCCGAATATTCAAAAAAAAAATATTTTTGTATTTAAAACAAGATAAACAAGTAAGAGTGTTAAACTCGACTGTACTCGACCAACATGAAAAAAAAAAAAATCCAGGGTCGTTTTTTTAAGGAGGGGGGGGGGGAGGGGGGAAGGTCGGCAGTGGTCATTAGGGGGGGGGGCAAATTCCCCCCGAAATATATGTTTAAATATCTTTCTTATGCTTTTTGCACTCAAGAAATACAAGTTTATCATTATTTTTAATTTGTTTAATCCACGCCCACAAAAGGGGGCGGGCTGAAAAAAACAATATTTTTAGTCCCCCGGGTCCAAGTTCAGAACTTTGAGATTCTTGAGGCATAAAAATGTTGCATTGGTTAAACAAAAACACAAAAAATCATGTAAAAATATGGTGTTTTCCAGAGGTTGGTTTAGTTCCTCAAGGGGAAACTTTTTTCCCCCTGGTCCGATTTTACCCATCTCCGAACTTAACCAGCCTATTACCATCAGACATATTTGTGCCAAACTTCAGGAGTATAGCTCTTTTATTTTGGGCTGTATTGTGTCTTTCACAGACAGACGGACAGACCGTCAGACGTACGGACATCCCTCGAATGTCTTAGAATCGATCACAGATCAATAATATGGGGTCCTAGATCGATATTTCGATGCGTTACATACGGAATGACAAAGTGAGTATACCCCCATACTGTGGTTGGAGGGTATACAAAGTAAATCTTAAAACAAGTCTTTTAGCCAATTAACCCTTAAAAGATCAAATGGCTACTGTGGCTACAGTTGTTAATATTTTTTCCTACAAATTTGAAAACTTTAAGTTCTTCGGGCATACTATGTGCTGAAAAATTTTGAAGCCCCTTGTTTTTTTAGTTTTGGATATATTGATTTTTGACCGCTTGTCCATATAATGGAAACCACTGTGGGACGCTCCCAATTCAGACGTTATACGTCTATTGGCAAGTAGGTTTTCCACCATTAAAACGATTTCACGCTTTACTCCCAGACCAGACAATGCCAATATTATCGATTCTGGGATGACATTATTAAAAGCCCCCTCAATATCAAGAAAGGCCACCATAGTGTACTTCTTTACCGAAAGCGATCTCTCGATGGTACCAACGAGCTCATGAAGAGCTGTTTCCGTTGATCGTCCCTTGCTGTATGCATGTTGCTTTGTCGAAAGCAACCTCGAGTCAATCACTCTACGCAAATATGAGTCTATCATTCGTTCCATTGTCTTTAACAAAAAAGAAGACAGACTAATTGGTCTGAAATCCTTCGGAGCTGTGTGGGAACTTGTCCCAGCCTTCGGGATAAATACGACTCTGGTATCCCTTCATTTTAAAGGAATATACGACCAGTTGATGCATGCTGTGTACAGATTATGCAGCAACGGGGCTATATAGTCCAACTCTTGCTGCAACTCAGCCGGGATTATACCATCAGGTCCCGGGGATTTATAGGGCCTGAAGCTTTTTATCGCCCAGATTAATGTTGGCATATTTATTATTTCCGAAGCAATTTCAGATGCTTGGGCGTCAGAACGTTCCAAAGCTTGAAACGGCGTCATGGAATTGCCCGGAAAATACGTGTTTAAAAGGAGATCCAGCGACTCTCCACTGGAGGAAGACCACACCCCATTAGGATCTTTCAGGTATCCTAGGGTGCAAGGAGAAGAAGCCAGAACCTTGCGCAGCCTGGATGCCTCAGAAACGTCTTCTATGTTTCCACAGAAGTTTTTCCAAGACTCACATTTTGCATTTCTGATCATCTTTTTATAACTCTTAAGTTGCAGCCTGTATGCAGACCAGTCCTCGTCCGCTCTTGAAAATTAAGCCTTATTAAAGAGCTTTCTGCAGGAATCTCTGCTCGTCTGCAACTCATTTTACCACCAAGGTGGCTTTTTTTTCCCTCTAGGCTTTGCAGAAGGGCAAGACGCATCCAGGCACCTATTACAAACATTTGTTATATGGTCAACCAGACAGTCAATTTCCGCTTAACTATGCGGTTCAGATAGGGTAAAACTTAATCTGAGCTAAATCCAATAATTTTAACGCGTGGCGCCCTTCGATAAAAATGTTAGACTTTTGGAAAATTTCCCATTTTATTCGCTGTTAAAACGTAAAAAAAACACTAATTTTGCATTTTTGGGGGTTACATACTATTCCAAAAATAGGACTTGATTTCATATAAATTGGACCTTCTGATTCCACAACGGTGACTCAAATTTTTCTAGCATGTTCCGTTTTGTAGGCATTCGAGACCGAGTTCGAAAGGAACATGCTAGACAAATTTGGATTGCAGTTCAGGAGGTCCATTTTAATAAAATTAAAGTCCTATTTTTTTGGACGCATATGTAACAGTGGATCACCAAAAGTGCTAAATTAATGTTTTTTTTTTGACATTTAAGCACGGAATATCTCAAAAACTCTTTGTGCCAAAAAATTTTTGATGGCAGATATGAAATCTGGAGTGCAAAATCTATAGAAAAAATCAGTTGGATATTTCGCTGGGAGATTTTGGTTGTCAAACAGTGTAATTATTTCGCAATAAATCGGAAACAGGAACAGCTAGGACTTGCGTGTTAATGATTTTTAAAGTTCTTAATAAAAAGGAATGAAATGCCATTGCCCGATTTTGACACAATTTTTAAAAAACCTAAACTTGCTTGAAGAGTGGTGTGGCGGGTTAAAAATATCAAAATAAGCCTGAATAAATTTTTAATAAAAGTTTGTATTAATTGTCATTGGAAAGAAATTTGGCGATTTTTGTTTAAAAAATGTTTAAAAGTAGGAAAACCTTCATTTTTGCATATTCAAATAGCGATTTATCAAAAGCTGTTTGACTGATTTATTATTTTTTTTGTTTCTCCGCGTATCAAAATTAACAGGTATGATTTTTGTATTTTATTTTTTTAAATTTTCAAAAATCTCAAACTTTGATTAGTTTTTCATTAACTTATACAATATCGACTCCTGGTCCAATACATATACGCAAATTAAATTAGTCTAAAAGTTTTAATAAAATTCAATTGCATTTAACACAATACCCCTTTGTGACTCCTTATGAATATATTTCCTATTTTTTTTTTTTTGTGAAAACTTACGAATGTGCAGCAGGAAATAACTGACACTTTACAAAATGTTTTTCTTTTATATTCCACAAATGTTTATCAACAATGCAAAACAACAATATCATTGGTGCAACTCAATGTATGAATAAATAAATGTATAAATTTATATTCAATATTACAAAAACATATAAATTTAATCAGAATTCATAACGATGATGCTACACACATAAATGCATAAGGAGACGACACAATAAATTTATGCAAAAACAGCACAAAACAAAAAAAATATACATATTGCACATAAAACAATATAGACAATGAATAATTTTTCAAACAAAACATTATGTTTTTATATTATGATCGAACAGTAGTCAACTTTTTTAGATTTTAAACTATTTGGAGATCAGAGTTGGACGAACGAAATTTATTACTAAAAAATGTATTACTAAAAATAGAATTTGTAATTTCTGTTTCAACTTATTTCTGTAGAAAGTTTTAATTTGTAAACAAAAAGTAATATAATACAAAATGAGTATTTTTCAACGCATATGCTATCAATGTGGTGGCTGTGACATCTATGGTGATGACCAACCTGTGTTGTTTATGGTATAAATATGAGAAAAATATTCATGGTTCAATTCCAGATTGTTGTATGGATTTTAGTAAAAATGTACCTATTAACCAAAAAAAAAACCGACATTTAAAATCCTACTGATGATAACACCACTGGAGTATTTGAAACAGGTATGAGAATACCAGATCACGAATGGTCCCAGACAGTTTTAACCTAAAAGTGCGAATACCATAATTTCTTTTTTGAATATGTATTTGGGATGTGTAAGAAAAATTTAGCAACAAAAACCAAAATCTTCGATCGTGCACTATTTGAAAAAATCGCGTTTAAATAGCAAAAAATAAAAAAATCACTCTTCAAAATTCAAATATATGGACTTAATAGATTTTGACCTCCTGATTCCAAATCTGCTTTAACCATTTCTGTAGCATACACCGTTTTCAGATATTCGCGTTTGCAGATTTCAGAAACCGCTATCTTAGTACTTTCTGTTATTCCACCGTAACGATTTCGACAGTCGGTAACAACAAACTTTATAGTAAATGGACCTCCTGAATCCGAATCAACCATCAAAACTTTTCTAGCGGTATCCATTTTCAAGATATTCGCGTTTAAATACTATAAAAATGCGAATTTTGTGGTTTTTATGGCAGAACTGCAACGTTATTGTAACACTCAAAATATTTTGTAGACAAAAACAAATAAAAACATATTTAAAACAAGTGACAAAACACTTGAAACTATCCCAGTAATTATTATTTTTTTTTTTAACAAACATCAACATTTATTTTTTACTGTTAATAAAATTTTCTAAAATAAATAACATTAAACATTAAAAAATAACGTCACTTTAATTTTTTTTACCAACAAATTCGAAAAAAATAACCTACGAAAACATTAAAAAATAATGATTGTTGTGTTATTCAAAAAAAAAAATTGCCTACGAAAACATTAAAAATTAATGATTTCGTAGGTTATTTTTACAATTTTTCTATTGAAATATTTTTTAAAGAATTTGTAATAAAATTTGTTGGTAATCGATCCCGCAATCAACTACATTCTGGCCAGACACCCTACCCATTGGACCAAAGTCACTTGATACAAGCATGTTTTTATATTTCTATAAATAATTTTTTGAATTTTTTTTCTACAAAAAAATAACTCACACAAATAGGTAAAAACTAATGATTTTGCCAACAATTTCAAAAAAAAAATACGTTCACAAATCATTAAAATTTAAAGAAGAATCACTTATTTTTACTTACAAAACAAATATAAATGACTTTAAAAATTGAATCCTAATGAAAGTCTTTATTTTTTATATTGTTATTTTTGAAACAAGGAACAGAAATAGTTATTTCAAAAACTAAACATTTAACAAATATTTTTTCTTTTAAAAACGACAAAACGTAAAACTTTTTAAATAAAATAACCCTTGCGAAATAATGTAAGAGACAAAAAAGTTGAAAGAAAGTATGAAGTGAGGTTGAGATTGCTAGAAATAGAATTGTAGTGTTGGAAACTGTCAAAATTTATTCCGTAGAAACTATAAATATTCACATATATAAAAAACAGTTTTCATTAACAAGACAAACCGACATTTAAAATCCTACTGATGATGACACTAACTGGGGTGTTTGAAACCGGTATGGGAAATACCTGAAATGTCTATAATTTTTAGAAATTCAATTTTTCTTCTGCATTTTTTCAACTTGAGCCCTTATAAAAAAATACAAACAGTTATTGAAAATTTTTTAGGGAAGTAATAGATACAAAATGGGATATGATTATACAAAAATTGGACCTCGCTTTTCGTTTTCGAGATATTTGCGATTGAAAATTAAAAAATCCGATTTATAAACGTTTTTGTGGCTCCACTGTTATATATTATTGCGTTAATGCCAAAACAAAAGGTGGATTTTTTATAATATGGACCTGTAGAATACAAACCTGTCATCTAAAATGCTGTAGCTTTTCGTTTTCGTGTAATTCCGGTTTAAAAAATGTGCCCAATTTCGTTCCATACAAAATTCATTCAAAATTATTTTCTTTTATTTTTTGACCGTAAATTTTATGACAATGTAAATTTTTTAAATACTTTATAAATATAAATACATTTTTCCGAAGTGAATTTTTGGTCATAAGTGTTTTTTTGCTATCTCTCTCAGTTTTCGACAAAATTCTAATATTGTATTTTATTCCAATTCAACCGCGATTTTTGCAAAAAGTGCTCTATCGAAGATTTTAGTTTTTTGCTAAATTATTCTTAGACATCCCAAATATATATTAACAAAAAAAATATGGTATTCGCACTTTTAACTTAAAACTATCTCGGACCACCCGTGAGATATATCAATAATTTTTTAAAAATTAAATTTTCTTTTACATTTTTCCACTTAAACGCCTACTTATATCCATTACGATTAGAACCCGTGCTCGATCTGTAGTAAAGGACAAACAATAAAGATTTCCAATTTTATTTAATAATGTTTCATACTTGTCCAACTATGCTGGTAACAAAACAAGATTTTAAAAATATTTTATGACAGTTAGGTCATGGGGTAAATGCATTTACTTAATAAGCCCCACCATGTGCGGCAACACACATTACACATCACTGGTGTAGACTTATCCTATGTACAAAATATATAAATTTGTTTTGTCTTGTGAACAAAAATATCTTACATGTAGCACATAATACAATGTGACGAGACGATAGACACATTGTAAAGCGAAACTTCAAATTTGTGTAGTCTCTATCTCAAGCATGAAAAAGGACAAACAAAATAAAAAAAACAAATTGAACCTCTTAATGCAAATTCAATCAATAATATCCAATTATAGAATAACAATATGAATTGATTTGTATTGTATTGTTATACCTGGAAAATTTAACAATATTCAATGACAGCAATAGACATGTAATGTTTTTAAAACTTATGCTATTGAAAGTATGTCCCTTAGGTCTGTGTAGCACAGAAAAAAAGACGAATAAGGGAATCTGCTAAGAGTTAAAATTGGACATTTAAACAAATTTAACAATAATTTTTTTAATTTAAGATTTGAAAAATTGACCGGGCCCACTTTTTTCGAATAATCAAAAATCGGAGAACATCTTGGTCGATTTGGCTCTTTATTTTATGCTTTAATGTTATTTTTTTACGTAATGAAAAAATGACCACGCCCACTTCTAGGCCCACTTTCTTGGATATATCTTTAATCGCAAAATGGATGATTCGGCGTTTTTTTAATATTCGTGATAGTCCAACTAATGTTTCCACGAAAGCAAATTTTTGTGATGTAAATTTTTTTAAATGTTCGATATAAGTAGTCCAACTACCCAGTCGGCAAAAAAAATCACACCTGACATCCTGCTGACTCCCCCTTTATAAAATTGCTGACATCTTCATACAATTTTTCAAAATGTCATAAATGACATGCCAGCAGTTGGTCAGCGGTTGGTTAAACGAATTCTTAGTGGCCACCGATACTGGTGGACACTGCTGACCAACTGCTGACATGTCATTGATGACATTTTGAAAAATTGTATGAAGATGTCAGCGATTTCATAAAGGGGGTGTCAGCAGTATGTCAGGTGTGATTTTATTTTGCCAACTGGGTAAGGTTTTTAAGTTGTAGTTTTTCAAAAGGGTATAAAAAAACTCCACTGGTATATCTACTCCCTTAACAAAAGTTGGGAGTTTTTGTTTTCAATGAATATATACTTTAATTACTTAGTTGGTCATATTTCTTCCCATAGATTTCACATTAACACGTTTATGGGCATGCAAATTCAATAAAATTTCATATCATTGATGTGGCTTTTCAGTATTATCATGTTATGAATTTTGATATGAATTTTGCATATTTCTGTAGGTGTACGATGTAGTTAGTTTGTATAAATGTTGTACTATGTTGCAAGATGTTAATTTTAATTGATTTGGCTTTTGTTTAATTAACTTTGTTTGGTATTTCTTAAGACATTTGTTTAAACATTTACTGGCAAGAATTGAGACAAATTATTTCATTTGAAATACAAATTTCTTATTTTTACTATGGTAAAGAATCTAAATTTTCTTAAATTTTTTCGTTAGTCTCAGAATTTTTTTCCTTTAGAAAATTTTCTCTTCTTGTTCTCTATGTTATTAACTTTTATCCCCGTGGATCCGCACCTGTTATATCTTTCTGGACAGCTGTTGAAGGACATCGAAGCATTCGAGGGAAAGCTTCGATGTTAAAGGTGGGAATTAACATTTCCATATTAAACATAAAATATCGAAAAAATTTCACATTCTAAAAATTTGTTGGTCCATTGTGCTGGGTGCTGATTA
This sequence comes from Pegoplata infirma, assembly GCA_963921195.1. Classification (NCBI taxonomy): domain Eukaryota; kingdom Metazoa; phylum Arthropoda; class Insecta; order Diptera; family Anthomyiidae; genus Pegoplata; species Pegoplata infirma. The sequence goes on along the minus strand of CAWUER010000391.1, from coordinate 26,008 downwards.
TTACTTCTATGCTATTGTTTTATTGCACTTTTATGATTCCATTTGTTAACTTTAATAATAATGATAATATGTAACATTGTTGCAATATCTAGTTGAATTATTTAATTTTGTGTTTTCAGTTGATAAGTAGTTGAATTATTTAATTTTGTGTTTTCAGTTGATAAGTAGTTTTGCATTCGGTGCTTAGCCGAAAATAGTTATGTGATTTAAAATTTTGTTAAAAAAGATGTGAAACGCAGTGTTTTAGGAAATTTTTCAATAATGTTTAAATAGTTTTGAAAAATTTTTCTTGTCCATTTGACTTTTAAAATGTAACTTTTAAGGGTTAATCTTAAATATCTTTTGGGTTTCTTAAAAAAACACTTAGGTGTTTTTGACGGAGCAACGACATATACATAATATGTATTCAGGATTTATTTAATTGTATTTTACATTTTGGTTTCATTTAATTAAATTCTTTATAAATACTTACTTAAATATCATATTATATTTGTTTGAAATTGTGTTTGTTTTATTTAAAATATTGATCTCAATTAGTATTACATAGTATATTTAAATATTATCATCCCAGCAAAAAAATAATAAAAGTTGTGCTCAACAAGCAAAAATCAGTTAATCAGTTCTATTTCCTTAAGTTCTCTTTCCATAATTTTATTAATTGGTTTAAAAAACATTAAAAGAAATCACAGACAAATCTTTTAAAACACTTTCACGCAAAAAAACTCCGATTGTTTGTATAAAATCAAATTTCAGACTAAAGTCCCCGGCAGACTCGTGGAAAAGGAAGAGAGAAAAATTTTAGATAATTTTTAACAAAAAATGTATTAGAGTACTTCTATTTGAAAAACACATGTATCAAAGTTATTCTAACTAAAAAGTTTTCGGCATCTGAAAACTTTTCAACAGAATAAAAATCTTAAAATTTTTCTATAGGAAAATCTGATGATTTTTCTAAAGCAAAAATCTGAAAATTTTAATGTACGAAAAATCTAATATTTGTATAGAATAAATCAGATAACCTTTTACAGAAAAAAATATCTTACAAGGGAAGTATCTCAAGAGACAATTCTAAGGTTGGGGTGTCTCGGCTTATCGGCCATATCGGGGATTTAGGGATTCAAAACATGGGTGAAGGAATGGCGAAAAAATCGTTTTTTGAATTTTTCAGCCATTTCTTTTTAAGAAACTTTGTGATGTTAACATATGAGAAGAAAGGTTTTTTTAATGCCTATACAACAGTTTGATAACCTTGTAAAAGTTTAGCTTCGTTAAATACTTTTTTCATGAAAATGTGTAAATTTTGAGGGGTATTTATATGAAGACATAAATCCACGAAGTCCATATGAATATGAAATAATCTTTATTAAATTTAAGTCGACACGTATTTTTGCTCTAGAGGATATTCCTGTTAGTTCGGGAGTTATCGAAATTTTTCCGGAGGTCCACATTGTTTCATAAGGGGACAACGAAATTTTGAAACACTAATATGGCCGATAAGTCGAGACACCCCAACCTTAAAATCGTCTCTTTTATATATATTTTAAGTTTTAGGCAAATCGGTTCATTAGTGTTGAGATACTTCCCTTGTTAGAATCAGTGACTGTATTTGTTTCTGAGACATTTTTCAAATAGAAAAAATCGCTCAGAGTCTGATACGTTTTCTACATTGGATCAGAGGCATTTCCTTTAGAATAAATCATTCAGAATCTAAGACCATTTCGACAGGAAAATGTATCAGAACCTAAGACTAAAAATCTGAGTCCTTTTCGGTAGGAAAACTGTCACAGAATCTGAAACCTCTCGACAGAAAATATGTCACAAAATCTAAGACTATTTCAATAGGAAAAATGTCTTGGAACCAGACAGTTTTCTATAGGAAAAATATATCAGTTTCTGATAGTTTTTTTTTTCATAAATTTTTTGTTTTTAAATATTTATTTAAATTGGAAAGGTCGAATAATAACAACTTTTATTATTCTTTTTTCATCAAAACAATTTTTTTATAAAATTTTCTTTCAAACCAAAAAAAAATGTCATAGTTTTTTGTTTATTTATTTCGGTTTGAGTCCATATTAATTATTTCTGAGAAATAATAATTGTTGTACAATGAGAAAATCTGAAAAAACCCAAGCGACAACACAGGCTAAGTGGAGATGTCGACATCTTTCGGAAGATGCAACTCCTTCAATTGTCATTGTAAAATTAGTGTGTGTCAGATTAAAATTGGTTGCGATTACCGAAATTTATTTGAACGAACAGAAGTTAAATTTTCAAAATGGTTATCGCAACCAAAATTTTCGGTTGTTGTTATTAAATTATGCAGTTGACTCTAAATTCGGCTGGAACAACTAAACTGTTCTCTCTGTTATTAAATTATGCAGTTGACTCTAAATTCGGCTGGAACAACTAAACTGTTCTCTCTGTGTAAATGAAACTTTTGAACAAATCGAATGTACGAATTACTTTTTTATTACGAACAACCCGTATACCCAAAATCATTCGTGGTGTATTCATTTGGCAGAAACTTAATCAATCTCAACTTTTTACAGAGTTGTATTTTTCTCATTGTTAACCCTTAGTAGGACTTTTCAGTCTTGGAAATGTCCGTTAGGTTTGAATTTTTGTTTCATATTACTAGTTCTTAGAAATACCCAGCAAAATGTTCGATTCAAAAGAATTTACTGCGCAATCAACTTTACTACCGGGAAATCCCAGAACCGGAATTCCCAGGAAAAAACCATAAACTACACCAACATAACTAATTAATATAAAAGAAGATAACAGAATATATTTATGAATCAGAGACGTTTCCATAGAAAAAATGTCGCAGCACCATACTTATTCTTTAGGAAAAATGTCTCGGACTATTTAAATTGTTGTTATGGGGAAAAAATTTTTGTTGTAAAAATTAAAAAATGTCAAATTATTCAACATTTTTGCCATTGAAAAAGTTTCAGATTCTGAGAATTGTTTACTATACAAAACGTCTCAAATTCTGAAAGTTTTTTCCTATAGAAAAAGTCTCAGATTCAATGAAATTTATCCTATTGAGAAAGTCTCACATTCTGAATAATTTTGTCATAAAAATTAATATATGTCAGATTCTGAAACATTTTTGCTATTACAAATGTCTCAGATTCTGAAACATTTTTCCTATAGAAAAAGTCTCAGACTCTGATAAAATTTTTTCTATTGAAAAAGTCAAAGATTTTGAGATGTTGTTCCCATAGAAAAAGTATAAGATTTTGAGAGTTGTTTCATATAGAAAATTCCTATATTCTAAGAAATTTTTATACCCTCCAACCACAGTATGGGGGACCCCCACATGGTCCCCCCGACATGGTATATTTCATATACCCCCCATTGGGGGTATACTCAGTTTGTCATTCCGTGTGTAACGCATTGAAATATCGGTCTAGGACCCCATAAAGTATATATATTATTGATGAGTGATCCATTACAAGACATTCTAGCGATTTCCGTCTGTCCGTCCGTCGGTTCGTCTATCCGTCTGTGGAAGACACGATAATGTCCAAAGTAAAAGAGCTAGACTCTTGAAACTTGGCACGAATATGTCTTATGGTATTGGGCTGAACATGTTCGAACATCTTCAAAATCGGATTAGGGGGAAATAGTTCCCCTCTTAAGAACTAAACAAACCTAAAAAAAAAGGATTTTTTTTATAGGTTTTTTGTACTTTTGCTTAGCAAACGAAACATTTTTATGTCAAAAGAAGTTCAAAGTCTTGCAGTTGGATCCAGAAAGTTTGTCTCCCACCGACGTAACCCACCCAAAAACAAAAAAAAAAATACGCCCCTGTTGTTTTTTTTTTGTTTTTTTGTAACGTTTTGTTGGAGGGTAGAAAAGATCCGGCGCAGCCGAGTTTAACACTCTCACTTGTTTATATAGAAAATGTCACTGATTCTGATGGAAAAATTCTCAGATTTTGATACATTTTTTCTAAAAAAAGGCTCAGATTCTGAGACATTTTCTAAAACATTTTTCTAAAGAAGCCTAAGATTTTTTTTATTAAGAAATACAATGCAATTACAAATCATATACTAATTTTACCTAACCGAGAACTGGTAACAATGATCTTCGTCTAGCTGTAGCGAAACAGAACAAGGAATCTGTTGGGAATCGAACCCACGACCTCCAGACTCATAGGCTATCACGCTACCAACTAGCCTACTGGGGCGCCTAGAATCCTCTGATTTTGTATCGAAAAATATCAGATTCTGAGATATTTTTCGTATAGAAAAAGTCTTAGATTCGTATACAAAAGTCTCAGATTCTGAGACTTATAATAATAATAGTTTTGATCACATGATCAATTATTTTATTTATTCTTTCTATTTATTAACAACTCATTTTTAATAATTTTAACCTAACCGAGAACTGGTAACAATGACCGTCGTCTCGTTGTAGCGAAAAAACCAAGGGTTCTGGTGGGAATCGATCCCACGACCCCCATGTTCAAAGGCTAGCACCCTACCAACTAGGCTACGGGAGCCCTCTGAGGCTTTATTTGTATAGAAATAGTTTCAGATTCTGAGACATTTTTCGTAAAGAAAGTCTCAGATTCTGAGATATTTTTCGTATAGAAAAAAGTCTCAGACTCTGAGATTTTTCGGATAGAAAAAGTTTTAAACTCTAAGCCATTTTTTCTACACAATAAGTCTCAGATTCTGAGACATTTTTCGTATACAAAAAGCATCAGATTCTGAGACATTTCGTATACAAAAGTCTCAGTTTCTCATACATTTTTTGTACAGAAAAAGTTTCAGATTCTGAGACATTTTTCGTATAGAAAACGTCTCAGATTCTGAGACAATTTTCGTATAGAAAAAGTATCAGATTCTGAAATATTTTTCGTATAAAAAAATTCTAAGTTTCTGAGACATTTTTCATATAGAATTATTCCAAGATTACGATACATTTTTCGTATAGAAAAATTATCAGAATCTGAGATATTTTTCGTATACAAAAATTAAATGTTTACTACCATTATGGTAGTGACTTTACACGTAGTTTTTAGAGTGTAAAGAAATAAGTTTTCAAAATTTGGATATGTTTCTACATATTAAAAATATTTAATAAAAAAGTGCTATACAATAAAAAAGCTTAATTAAGGATGCAAGAACCACGGCCTATGTTTTCCTGCAAGAAAAATTTTGGATTAGGAATAAAAAAAAATCCCCCCAAACTCAAGAACTGTATCCGCGCCAGGGTTAAACTTTATACAAAGTTTTTTCACTTGGAGGAAAGCTTTGAATAAATAAATTTTGTTTTCCATAATTTAGGGAATCGAAACTCTCAATAGCTTTCTAGCTTCAAAACTAAAATTTTTAGTGTCTTAAGTATTTTTTTGCTGGACAATTTTACAACGAAAACAAAAAAAAAATTGTATAGCTTGAGTAGATATAATGTATTTGAAATAATTATCTTAAAATTCATAACATACTGTTGTTGTAAGTATTATGACATTGTTTCTTATGAGTAATTAAATATATTTAAATAAACCTACTTAGGATTATGTTATTTAGTAAGTCATTGATTTAATAACTAAATTATTGATTTATTTATGAATGTCATTGATAAGATTATAATACAGATTTATCATTAAATTAACACCTCGTTGCTTAATAATAAAGTATTAATATGTAAAGACATTTAAAAATAATTAATAAAGATAATTTTGCACATAAAAAATTAAGTTAAACTTTTTAAGAGGAAGGGTTATCGGGAGAGACCATTTATTGTACTTAGCGTTTTGTGAAGGTAGTAAATGCCAATTAATCAAGTGTTTGCTGTTTTTAATATCAATATATTTCCACGCAAATTATATATGAAGGATGCACACCACGAAATCAGTCTATATTTTTATATTGCTCTCAGTCTATCTTTTTATATTGCTGTTATTTTTATACTCAATGTTATATTTTAAACATGTGTAATCGGAGGCGTATGATTAATATAAAAATACAATATTAAATGTAAAATAATAATCATACGCCTTATCCTAGCTGGAATTTTAATTTATTCATACTACGATTTCACCATTCACCTAATTTTGTAAAAAAATTATATTCTTTCGAATTTTAAGATTTTTAAAATTTGTTTTTGTAATAATTAAAGATACTAACTAAAAAAATTAGGCGAATGGTGAATTCGTATTCCAGAATCGATCACATTATTTCAAATTTTCATTAACAAAGTAAATTTAGAAATTTACATATTATTTAAATCGATGTATATTTTAAACTATTAACTTTCAGTTAGATCGAGTAAATAAAATGCAATTTACCAGAGATTAACGTATAACGTATGGTATTTTAGTGGTGGTGTTGTGTCTGGTAGACTTACCTCGAGCACAAACGCATATGAGGTAAGTCATAGCAAATGTCTGGCAAAATATATAACTCATTTGCAAAGTAATACTGAAGTACTTGTAAAAGGCAGGCAATGAAGGGTAATGAAGTACAGCATATTTGCCAAATATATATGGGGCATTCCATGTCAATACCCTTCAAAAACTCCTTCGTGGTAAATTTTTAGATTTTTTTGATGACCCGTTCAGAAGATATCGAATTTTTAAAAATTGATAGTTTGTTCCCTTACTCAAACTTCTTTTACTAATAACTTCTTCAATAAATGGTACAAATTTCAATTTTTTTTTTTCAATTTTTTTTTTACGTACTTTTTAAAAAAATTCCAAAAACATTCTTAAAAGTGATTTAGTACACGATTTTTAAGTTTTAAAATTTAAATCTCATTTTTGAAAATGTATGTACTCTTTGATTTTTTTGAAATTTTTTTGTGTAAAACTTCTATCGATTCTACAAATTTTTTCCCAGTAGGATCGTGGGATAACGATTATAACTATTTTTTTATAATTTTTTGAAAAAATTTTATTGTAATTTTCCAATATTAAAATCATTTTTACTGCTCCAATGGTGCGTCATAGAGGGGTCATTTCCAAGACCGACCCCCATTAATTTTTACGTCTAAGCATTTCTTCGGAACAAACTAATACCCTATCACCAGTTTCTAAGGGGGCTCCTACACAAAATGACATTTTTTTAAATTTGCTCCAACCGCTCTAACTGCCCTACACGGTGAGCCTCAGCGATGTTCTGGTTGAACTTTAGTGTCGACGAAAAGTGTAAGCGCAGTTCGATTTCTTCAAGATAAAATGTCACAAAACTGTTAACAGCGAAATCGTAGCTGCTCGCATTCGCGTGATAACGCGAAATTAGTGTTTTGTATTTTTTAAAATTTTGACATTGAAGTTTTTTAAATATTTTCAAAAACTGAGTACACAGTTTTAATTGTACTTATTTAAAGGTCACAAAACAGCAAACATCAAAATCCTATCTTCTTTAGTTTGCGAGAAATCGCGAAATTAATTTTTTGCTGTTTTTGTTTTCGTCTTTTATCTTTAGATAGGTTTCTTTAAAATTTCGTAAAAACATGGTATGCAATTTTTCTTGTGATTGATCAAAGGTCACACAGCTGTTGACATCGAAATTGTAAGTGTTAAATTTTGCGAGTTATCGCGTAATTATATAATTTTTCTTTTATTATTTATTTATATTTTAAAACCAGTTCTTTAGAAATAATAAAAATTAATGGTATGCAGATTGATTTGAATTTCAAAGAAATTAAAACTGCCCACAAAAAATTGTAGCTGCTTACTTTCGCGAGAAATAGCGAAAAACAGCTTTTTGGGAGTATTTCTTGCTTTGAGTAATAAAATAAGTTTCTTTAACCTTGTTGAAAAACACAAAATGCAGTTTGATTTGCTATTGATTAAATGTGATAAGGCTGTTAACATTTAAAGTCTAGCTGGTCAATTCTTCTAGATATCGCTAAAAAAAACTCGCTAAACTACTATTTATTCATTACTTTGTGTTATTTTTGGTTTGTAACAACATTTATTTCAATTAACGACAAAAATGTTGTATGCAGTTTGAATTCGAGGTTATTAAAGTTCACAAAACTGCAAGCATAAAAATTATAGATGATCAATTTCCCGAGAAATTACAAAATTACTGTTCAAGCTTTTATATTAATTAATTAATTTTTTCTTTAGTGTCTAAAATAAAGGTAAACAAATCAAGAAACGTCAAATATATTGCACTCAAAAAATTATGTAGGTAAATTCCAGTGAATATTCACTTAAAACAAATGAAATTTTATTTAAAAACCATTCCACTGTTTTTTCATTTAAAATAAAAACATATTACAGTCAATTTTAAATGTTAATTTAATGACTAACCAAAACATTAAAAAACTACTGAATATTCACTTATTTTGTATTGAAAAACAGTAAAACTATAGAAGAAATTTTTTACTGCCGAAAATGAATGTAACAGAAAATTCGTTTTTAAGACAGTAAATTATATTTTTTAAACTACAGAAATAGTAAAAAAATTAAATCCTTTATAAAATAAGTGATTTTTCTTTTAAAATAACTTTACTGATTACTTTTTAAAATAACCTACAAACAGTTAATGACATAATTTTCTTAGTGTGTATGCAGTTTAAATTTTATGCGGTTAAAGGTGGTAAAACTGCTCAAATCAATATCTTGAATGCTAATTTACGCAAAAAATAAATTTTTTTACAATTTTTTATTTTTTTTTTTTTAATGTTCGATTTTGCGATTTTTCGCGAAATTTAGAAGATATGATTTCGCGAAATTGAGAAGATATGATTTTTGTGACCTGAAAATAAAAACAATTAAATATGCGTACTCAGTTTTTGAAGATATTTAAAAAACTTCATTGTCAACATTTTAGAAAATACAAAAACACTAATTTCGCGATATCTCGCGAATGCGAGCAGTAAGGGAACAAACTACCAATTTTTAAAAATTCGATATCTTTTGAACAGGTCATCAAAAAAATCTACAAATTTAGCACGAATGAGTTTTCAAATGCTACTAAAAACTGTCAACAAATTGGGAAAATCTAAAAAAAAAAATTTTCAAAGTGTCCGATATGACATTGAATGCCACATATACAGTTTTTATTTGTATCTCACCGCAGACGAACTTTGATAGAACCTTCGAAGTCTAAGTACCAACTACACTAAAAAAACCTTGCAAATTACTATAAAAAAATCTCGTAATCATTTTACCAATATTTGATAGTTTCTCTTTTTTTTTAACAAAAAGTTGTTGATCGAAATTTACATTTTTTTTTGTAATTTTACAATTTTTTTAGTAAGCATCCAAATTTCCAAAAAAAAAAAAAAAATAAAAAAATAATCAAGTCACGAGTTCCTATTAAGTTTTATTGCGAAAATTTTTTTCAAATTTACAATTTTATTGGTAAAAATCCTGTTAAATTACAAAAATGCTCGTAATTTTCACTAGAATTTCTCTTAACATAAGAGGAAGCAAAAAATTAAAATTACAAGCATTTCTTGTCATTTTACAAATAGGGAAGACTGGGCGGAAAACTTTGTTATGGCAGAGAATGCGATCTAAATTTTTACGGGCGGATCAAAGATGGAGATGGGTACGGGTTCGGGAATATATTCTGATAGCCTTGAAAGTGACAAGTGTAGTGTTGTCCAGATAGAGATTTGAGCTTTTCTAAATTGTAGTTAACAGGGGAGAGCTCTACAGAAATTATATTCCACATACGGATAGTTCGGCTTATAAATGAATTTTCTCTGTAATGCATTGTGCGGTACTCTGGGCAATCGACAACAAATGGATGAATCCTAAGACAAGTGATTACTTCGAACACTTACCATGATAATATTGATGGAATAGTGTCAAACAATTTATATTCCGACGATGCTCCAAAGAGTAAATAGTGTTTGATACCCTACTGTCATTTGTCATTAATTAGCTTCGACCCCTTCCTTTGAACATGGTCCAGAAACGGGAATCATTTTGAACTGTATACAATCCCTTCTCAAAATCCGTCAGCACACAATCAAGCTTTTATGCGTTTCATGGACATAGTGGGGTCGCAAGTGAAAAATTATGAGTGTGGGAGAAATGGCTCTGAGTCAGTGGGAGGGACGAAGAATAACGGGAACCTTGTAGTCACTGCCAAATCATGAGAGAACGGATGATTAGTATACGAGTAAAATTAACAAATGGTGGACACCCATCCAACCTAACCTAAGAATGTTATTTTTGCGTAACAAACGCGTAGGTTTCTGGCCCAAATGTTGATCGTGAATTTTCAATCAATTTTGAGTGTGATGCCTTATATATGTGTATGTTAGTCTTCCTTAACTCAAAAAATAAAATCATCTATCAAGAAGCAATTCTTATACCTTGTATATAATCATCTTAACATAAATCACCAACAATAACAACAAGAAGTTTAACAATAGAACACAATTCTCTAACGACCCTTAGGCAATCTAGGGAAAACATAACCTAAGTAAACAGACAACAACAAATGTTGATGAAAAAAAAAGAATTGTAGGATACGTTGAAGGAAAAATAAACGGATTTTACGTAAAAAAAAAAAAAAAATACGAATAAAAATGAAACCTATAAAAAAGAGGGACTCTAAAGGAAACGGCACAAATGTATGCAGGAGATCAGACCAGTAAATTGTAATACAACCATCATAGATGATTTGTAAGAGTACAAATGTTTTTAAAAAAAAAAAAAAAAACATAAGAAGCAATAAAAATGACGATGTATTTGTGATAAATACATACGTATGGAATAATAATAAAAAAAAACATAAGTGTAATATCAACGTTAGACATAGGTAGGACAGACATATAACAATCAAGAAACAGAGATGTGGTTAATTGAAACAAGGAAGAGGTGCAACAAATTTAGGTTCACCGAGTGTACCTTGAAAGGGACAAAAAAAATAATAAGGTATACCAATAGAAGACCAGAACCTCCCAAGGGTCTTAAAAACTTATCTCAAGTTCTTTTTTATGGCCTACCGAAGTTTGTAATTTTATTTTAAAGGCGTTTGAAATAAGTTCAAAACAAGTAGAAAAGTTGAATTCGACTTGGCCGAATCTATGAATACCCTCAATGCAATTTTTAAGTCATACACTAAGAAAATTATGTCATTAACTGTTTGTAGGTTATTTTAAAAATTAATCAGTAAAGTTATTTTAAAAGAAAAATAATTAATTTTATTATGGATTTCTTGTTTTCTACTGTTTCTGTAGTTTAAAAAAATAATTTACTGTCTTAAAACTGAATTTTCTGTTACATTCAATTTCGGCAGTAAAAAATTTCTTCTATAGTTTTACTGTTTTTCAATACAAAATAACTGAATATTCACTAGTTTTTCAATGTTTTGGACAGTCATTAAATTAACATTAAAAATTGACTGTAATATGTTTTTATTTTAAATGAAAAAATTGTGGAATGGTTTTTAAATAAAATTTCATTTGTTTTAAGTGAATATTCACTGAAATTTACCTACATAATTTTTTTAGTGTAGTAAATTTTCTAATGTGAAAAAAATTAAATTTTTGATTAGAAATATTTTATTTTGTGTAAAAAAAAAAATAATTTACTAAATTTTTTTTGAGTGTAAAATTTTTTTTGAGTGTAAAATTTTTTTCGAGTGTAAAATTTTTTTCGAGTGTATTTTTTTTTAGTGTAAAAATATTTTTGTGTCACAAAAATACGTTGTAAAATATTTTTGTGACTTACCAATGTTTTTAAAACATGTTTAACGGGTTTTCAACACGGGAATTTTAGGTGAAACTAATCTAAAATTTACGGTTTTGCTAATAACTTTTGAACCACTAAACCGTTTTGGCTGAAATTTAATACAAACTAGGCCAGAGGAACGACAAATATATGTGCTAAGCTTCAGTATCCTCAGAGTTGTCTTTCGAGAGTTAGCGTGGTTTTTATCTCGTAAATTCACGAAAAACCCTTGCCGAAATTCAGTCTTTTACTCATAACTTTTGAACCACTGGACCGATTTCGCTGGGAACACCAACCTGAACAGGTAAATGCCCAACATATGTGCCAAACTTCAGGAGCCTCTGTAAGGTCTTTCAAAAGTTAGCGTGTTTTCAACAGAGAAGACAGGCAGACAGACGGACAGACGGACGGACATCGCTAGATCGTCTTAAAATCGATCGAGGATCATGAATATATATATTTATGGGGTCGTAGGCCCATATTTCGATGTGTTACAAACGGAATGACAAACTTATATACCCTCTATCACTAGAGTGGAGGGTAAAAATGTAAATTACACAGTCCGACAGCCAATATTAAACATGAACCGGAAAATATACGTCTGAAAGAGGAGATCAAATGGAATTAAACTTCATTTACAGTTTTTCATTTCGTGATCCTGTTTCCTTTTAAAAGGGCTTTAAAGTTTTAAGGGATACAGTTTGTAAAATATATTTGGAATATTTGAGCTTGTCCTAGGATGATACTGGTGATCAAAATGAGAGAGGAGGATCTCCCCTAATTTTTTAATTTATTTATTTTGCTATATCAGGATAAAAAGATGTGAATAAAGTCATTTGAAAAATTTATCAAAATATTTTGTTGAAAATTTTGAATGATAGGTTAGGTTAGGTTAGGTTGTAAGTGGCTGCTGACGATTTACGTCAACACACGTAGACTCTGAGGTCCATTGTGATACCACGGGATCGTAATAGGTTTCCCTACTAGTCCCTGTCGTTAAACCAGTTTGAGCTTCTTATGAAACTCCATAGATGTTGAATTTTGACATCCGACAAATCAGAAAGATCGTACAGCTCCCTAGATCCCAGTGAAGCAAGTCGCTGACCAGAAAGTGCCGGGCAATGGCAAATAAAGTGTTCGATAGTTTCCAACTCCTTTTCATCCATGCAACTTCGGCAAAAGTCATTCGACGGCAAATTTAACCGCTCTGCGTGCTTCCCTATAAGACAGTGTCCGGTAATTATAGAAACCACCGTCGAAATCTCTCCTCTTGGAAGCGATATCAGCTCACTTGTGCGCCCCTGATTAAGAGAAGGCCAAATCAGTCGTGTTGTCTCACACGTCCATCCATTTGCCCATCTTTGATTAGTCTCCGTCGCTAAACAAAGCCGTAGGTTTTGCTTGCAAGTTTCTAGAGGCATACCAACACATTCCAATTCTGTTGGAACCTGTAAGGTAGTTCCTAGTCTTGCAAGCTCATCGGCTTTGCAATTCCCTGGAATGTCTCTGTGCCCTGGGACCCATATGAGTCGTATGTTAAACTGCTTGGCCATCTCATTTAAAGACGTGCGGCAGTTAAGGGCAGATCTTGTTTTCAGAAACATTGAATCCATGGACTTGACTGCGGCTTGACTGTCAGTATAGATGTTGACTGCGGTTGTAGACAAGACATTGCAGCTCAACCAGTCAGCCACTTCCTTTATTGCCAGCATCTCTGCCTGGTAAACACTGCAATGATCTGGCAATCTACGAGCCAGGCTCAATCCAAGCTCTTCCGAATAGACCCCAAAGCCCACTTGTTCGTGCAGCCTCGATCCATCTGTGTAAAAATTTATGGTAGCTCCTCTTCCCGGAGTATCCCCCATCCAAGACTCCCTGGATGGTATCATAGTGGTAAAGTGGCGCTCAAAAAGGCTCAAAGAGGGAGCACAATCCACATTTTGTGGTATTGTTATCTTTTTCAAGATCGTGCTATGGCCACAATCGCTGCTCCTCCATTGCAGCGTGCTATTAAGTCGAATTGCCGACGCAGCTGCATACTGCCTACCCAATATGTCCAAGGGTATCAGGTGAAGGAGGATTTCTAATGCAGCCGTAGGTGAAGTACGAAGAGCACCAGTGATGCACATTGACGCCATTCTCTGTACCTTCGTGATAAAGACACAGTTCGCTTTTGTTTCTAAAGCAGGCCACCAGACAATGATTCCATACAGCAAAATTGGACGCACCACTGCTGTATAGATCCAATGAACGACTTGAGGGCTAAAACCCCATCGTTTTCCAATGGCCCTTTTACAGGAATACAAAGCAATCGTTGCTTTTCTCACCCGTTCCTCAATATTACGCCTGAAATTCAGCTTCCTATCTAGAAATACTCCAAGATACTTGGCTCCATCTGAGAAGGTGATTTCAGTACCGTCCAGAGAAATAGGATCGAAAGCAGGAATCTTAATTTTCCTTGTAAATAAAACAAGCTCTGTTTTACTAGGATTAACTCCTAGACCACAGTCTCTTGCCCATTTAGACAGATCTTTCAGAGAACCCTGAAGAATGTCCCGCAATGTTGGCAGATGCTTCCCCTTTACCGCTATCGCGACATCGTCAGCATATGCGACAACCACGTGCTTCTAGAGATAGTAGCATTGAATTCAGTGCCAGGTTCCAAAGAAGCGGCGAAAGAACACCTCCTTGTGGTGTGCCCCTATTGACAAATCGAGATATGACGGACGCTCCCAATTCAGACGTTATACGTCTACTGGCAAGTAGGCTTTCCACCATTAAAACGATTTCACGCTTTACTCCCAGACCAGACAATGCCAATATTATCGATTCTGGGATGACATTATTAAAAGCCCCCTCAATATCAAGAAAGGCCACCATAGTGTACTCCTTTACCGAAAGCGATCTCTCGATGGTACCCACGAGCTCATGAAGAGCTGTTTCCGTTGATCGTCCCTTGCTGTATGCATGTTGCTTTGTCGAAAGCAACCTCGGGTCAATCACTCTACGCAAATATGTGTCTAATATACGACCAGTTGATGCATGCTGTGTATAGATTATACAGCAACGGGGCTATATAGTCCGACACTTGCTGCAACTCAGCCGGGATTATACCATCAGGTCCCGGGGATTTATAGGGCCTGAAGCTTTTTATCGCCCAGATTAATGTTGGCATATTTATTATTTCCGAAGCAATTTCAGATGCTTGAGCGTCAGAACGTTCCAAAGCTTGAAACGGCGTCATGGAACTGCCCGGAAAATGCGTGTTTAAAAGGAGATCCAGCGACTCTCCACAGGAGGAAGACCACACCCCATTAGGATCTTTCAGGTATCCCAGGGTGCAAGGAGAAGAAGCCAGAACCTTGCGCAGCCTGGATGCCTCAGAAACGTCTTCTATGTTTCCACAGAAGTTTTTCCAAGAATCACATTTTGCATTTCTGATCATCTTTTTATAACTCTGAATGATATTGAAGGATACATTTTTGAAAGGACGTAATATATCTGCTTCTTTCGGATATGTAAAATAATAAAATAGGAAAAAAAGGGGAAGTTCCTGCTCTTTTATTTGATATCACTAGTGGCATCCTAAGACAAGTACAAATATTAAAAAATATTTTATAAAATTTAATCCTCTAAAACCTTGAAGTCCTTTCCAATTAAAAGAATCGCGAAAAGAAAAACTGTAAATACATTTTTACTGCATTTAGTTTTATTTTTAATCATATATTTTCCAGTTCGTGTTCAACAAATTTTTTTCATTTTTGTCGGTAGGTGGTATCACATGCTGCTAATCAGACCATTTAGCTTTTCATTATTTTCGTTAAAGAAAATCGAACAAATGGAAGACTCATATTTGCGTAGAGGCAACATAGTATCCAAGTATATTGGATACTATAGAAAGAGCTCAGCCCACAAAGTGTGGGCTGTGCTCCTTCTATGAGACTTTTTGGGCGAGTCTTTACCACAATGATACCATCCAGGGAGTCTTGGATGAAGGGCATTCCGGGTAGTGGAGCCTCTATAATTTTTACACAGATGGATCGAAGCTACACCAACAAGTGGGATTCGGAGTCTATTCGGAAAAACTTGGGTTAAGTCTGGCTCGAAGATTGCCGGATCATTGCTGTGTTTACGAGGCGGAGATGCTGGCAATAAAGAAGGTGGCTGACTGGTTGTGCTGCAATGTATTTTCTACAACTGGAGTCAATATCTATTTGGCCAATACAGTATTCTTTGTAAAGCGGACGTTTGTTGTCCCACTTTCAACGCTTTGCCAATGTTGGCCTTATCGTGTTTTTCTACCTGGGAGATTTCGCAAATGAAGCTACGCCTTTGTTTCTTTCGTGATTGGTTTCCTTACCATTTTAATTTTCTCTTAAATAAAAGAAATAAAAAAATCCATCATACGTATTTTGTTTCCTATTATTCGATGTTAATAATATGTGTGTAGTTAGTTGTATATGTATGTGTTCGTGTATTTTACCGTTTGATTGTATCATAAATGAGCCTCCAATTTATTTCGTATGACTATAAATTTTCTATATGTTGTGCCTATGAGCATTTGTATTATTATATACTCACGTGTAAGATATTAAAATGCAATTTTATACAGAGATTGTGAAATATTCATCATACATATATACATTAGGGTGGAACAAATATTGTTTTTTTTTTTTTGACTTACAAAATCATCGGGATCGGAAAAACTGCCTTTAAAGGTTATTATTACCACAAACAAATGAGACTGTTTTTATACCCTCCAAAATGTAAAAAAAATTGCAGGCTTGTTTTTTTTGCGGTGGGTAGAGGAAAGCTCGGCGGGGATAGTAGTTAGGGCAGACATTTCCCGACGAGAAAAACGTAAAGAAATTCATTTATTAAGCCTTTTGCACTAACATAATACAATTTAATCATTTGTTAATTAGTTTGTAATATCCACACCCTCAAAAGGGAGCGGACCCAAAAAAAACGAAATTTTCCAATCCCATGGGTTCAATTGTAGGACTTTGATTTTTTAAGCAATAAAAATGTTTAATTTTTTTAACAAAAAATACAAAAAAATACGGTTTATCAAAAAAGGAACGTTGCTGGTGCAATATTTGTCTGTCTTCATATTGACCCAAAAAGGCAAATTTTCCGACCCCGTCGATTTTTAAATTCGAAAAATTGCTCAACCCTAATATACACACATACATGTATATTTATTCGTCATCAGCATTGTCATCATCAAAAAATAATAGAATAAATGTTGAGTACTTGTACGGATGTACGATTGTATGAATTGGGATGTGTAATACAAAAAACACACACGCTATAAAGTAGCTAAATACATACACACATAAGTATTTGAGTATGTCATTAAAATCCATAAACAATATGGATGTTAAAACACATACACTAGGGTGGGTCGATGATTTTTATTTACCAAAAGTGATCAGGTGATTTTTTTTTTTTTTTTTAACAAACATTTTTTTTTTTAAATTAAATATTATTTTTTCAAAAACCACGAACTAGAACCGCTTAAAAGTGCTTTATAATAGATTTTTTTGAAATAATTGGGCCATTCAGTAAGTACTGGTAAGTACTACTTATCTCCACACTTTAAAGGGGCCCCAATACAAAATGGCATTTTTATGACATTTCCTCCTACCGCGTTAACTGTTCTACAATATTTTTTTTTCAAAATCAGCCAGATTTCGACCAAATCTTCATATGTAAATTTTCAGTATGCAATAAAATGTTTGTTTTTGAGCATATTGTAATGAAGTTTTACTTTAATATAGGGGTTACTATAGCAAATGTTAACTCAAAACCAAATATAATGATTAGTTGAAAGGAATCTTCCAATTCCCAATTTGTTTGTCAAAATTTTCCAAAAAACTTGATTTTTTGCTAATTTTTGCTGCCATGCTTTGGTAGGTAAACAGACGGGTGCATTTTTCTCCCAAGGAGGTAAAGTTGAAATTTGTGTTAAAAATGGGTCAACTTTCGATGAGGCTGGGGACAACAAATCGGCCCACTCTAATAGCACATTCATACTGACCTCGAAACCCCGTTGAAACCTCGTATTTTCATTTTGAAAACTTTGCCATTCACACCCGAAGTTTTTGAAGTGTATTGCGTTTTCAAAATTTGCTTAACAAAATTCTGCAATTTTACGCGTTGAAAAGGGCCCATTTATATTAAATACACTTTTTTTACAATAATTTATCGAAAAATATTGTTTAATTGTTGTTTTTCGTTTAAATTTGTAAATATTTTTATTTTTAACACTTTCTTTAATTTATTTTCTGCTCTTCTTACAGTTGTAAAAAAGAGTAGAACTATGAAATTTAAAAGGT
Organism: Pegoplata infirma; assembly: GCA_963921195.1. NCBI lineage: Eukaryota > Metazoa > Arthropoda > Insecta > Diptera > Anthomyiidae > Pegoplata > Pegoplata infirma. The sequence goes on along the minus strand of CAWUER010000391.1, from coordinate 8,002 downwards.
TTCAATTGTATATTCGTTAAAACCTCATAATTAAAAGGTTTCAATTTGTATGGGAAAATACGTATTTTCAAATGAGGTTTAGCACGAAACATCGTTAAACGGGGTTTCGACGCCAATCTGAACGTACTATAACATACACTTACATGTATATATGTATACATGTATAAAACAGTGTGAAACATAAATTTTTTGACATTTGAACGCATTTTTTCAAAAACGGGTCTGCATTTTTTTCTCGAACTTTAGTAGCGGGGCACCCCAGATTCATAATCCAGAAAGAAGTTAAAGTTTATTTTAACGCGTCACAAAAAAAATGAAAGTATACCAATAGAAGACAAAAACCCACGAAGGGTTTTAAAAACTTAGCTCGAGCTCTTTTTTATGGCTCACTGAAGTTTTTCAATTTTTTTCAAAGGCGTTAATAAGTCAAAAAAAAAAAGTATTAAATCTAATTCTGAAGTAAATAATGTTAAGACATGTTTTCAGTAAAATTTTATGCCGTTTCTTTTCTTAGAACATATTAACCCTGTATCATCCATTTTTATACCCTACAACTACAGTATGGGGGTATACTGACTTTGTCATTCCGTGTGTAACGCATCAAAATATCGGTATAAGACCCATAATGTATATGTGGCATTCCAGGTCAAATCACTCACTTTTAGACCCGACCCCTTTCATTTTATTTTTTGAATTATTTTTGGATATGTTTTAGTACTTATTAAATGCAACTTGTACACCAATTTTCAGCCTTTTATTCCAAGATGGTGTTGAGTAATCAATTTTTCAAAATGGCGATTTTTTCAAAGAAATTAAAAACTTGAAAATTTTAATTAGTTTTGACCAGTTAAAAATATAGATATCTTAAAAAAAGTTGGACAACGTTTTGTTGGTATTTAAATGTAGTTTTAGAAAAAAAATATTAAAATTTATTCGAAGTAATTATCACTTATTTTTTAACGTTTAAACAATAAAATCGACTTTTTGAAAAAATCCGATAACCTTCAATTTTTTTTTTTAAAGTCTAAAAGTTCTACTCTAAATTACGCAAATTTTAAGCCATAATTCGAGATGTGATCGCAATTCGTTCTTTTTTTTAATTTTTAAAATTGTCCCTTATATTTTTCGACCCTGATTTATTTTATATGGTGCTCCAAAATTATTAAATTGGTAGGTTCTGACCTAAACTTATCCTTGGTATATTCATTTCGATGTAAAAATACGTCTCACAAAAATTAAGATCGATCGGACATGGGTTAGGCGTTCCGCATGGGCCTTGGAGTTTAGAAAACGGATTACAAGGAAAAATATGATTTTTTTTCTGTTTTCTCATTTTTTTTGGTATTTTAGGTTAAGTTTAAATTCAAGTGGTTACAGAATTGTGATGTGGAGTAAACTCTATTTCTAATAAGGTACTAAAAATTAAAATCGGTTGAAAATCAGCCAAGTTATTACAGCTTCCCCAGGCATCTAGCGTGTGTCATACCACTTGATTAAAGAATACGAGTCCCTTTTTTTAATTTATTGAAATTAAGAAGTTTTCAGTTTCGTCATCAGTTCCCCTATATTAAAAAGAAATATTCTAACTCTTGCTGACAATAAAACCCGGAAACGTAAATAAAATTAAAGTTTTCTTCATTCGGCTTAGATGTATTTTTTACGTTTATGTAAAATCATTGTATTCCATCAAATGAATGTCTGTTATTGATGTATTGTTGTGCTCTCTAATGTTTTTTTCTGCTGGTGCTGTTATTGGATGTTTGGTTGGAAAAAGTATCCAATAAAAATTATATTTATGTTCAATACCCATGCATTTCACACATACATATAAACAAACATAAATAAATATAAAAATTATAATTGGTGATGTTATACATTCGTTTATACATTTTGATTTCATTTTCATTTTAAATAACTTAATGATGATAAATACTTTCAGTTACTGTAATATTATTGATGATCAAAATTCATTGACAATGTTTATATAACACCATTGTTAACCATATATTAAGTAGGATAGAAAATTAGTTTTTTTTTAATATATTTGACCACCTGATCCAGAGAATTTCGATATTACAAATTAAATTTTAAAAATCCACACTAAATGAAAACATGATGTTAAATACAAAAACGAAGAGGACATTTTAATTCTGTTAAATTGATACCTTCCAATAGTAGTGTTGGATAACACAAAAATTGTAATTCCGTAAGTAAGGCGTCGAAATACGAGTCCAGGTCATCATAAACTATAACTATATCTTGCAATGCACGGAGAAAAATATGAATGACTAATGTATATTACAGAGTTTTAACCACAAGATCCCAATTTATTTTAGTCCAACAGTCACTTACTGGACTGTTGTTTAACGTACTGCTCATTTCAGAAATATTATGATATATTTTAAATACCCTAGTAAAAATATTATGCTAATTTTACTGAATAGATCTAATTTGATCCGTAAAATGGTTGTATCAAATAATATCTAATTGTATTACTTTTGATCAAAAAATATAAAAATTGATACAATTTGATCCTGAATTTGGTCAAATCTAATTAGATCAAATTGATCTTATAATATCAATTTTTATATAATTTGATGAGCAAAACCAAAATACGAATCTAATCATATATGGAGCAATATCTAACCATATTAAGTGGATCAACCGTATCAAAGTGATAGATACAATTTTATATAAATTTATACGGAAGCATATTAACTCATATAAGATTGTATCAAATTATATATGATTAGACCAGAAAATTTTTACTAGGGTATTTAAAAATACAACCCAGGAAAATTTTTTAGAACCGATTCTGACAACACTTGTTCTAGAACAGGTTCATCGGTAATTATACACTATTACACTTTAATTATTTAGAACAAGTTAAGTGAAAATTGTTGTGAATCTTGTTCTCTGCAATCAAAGTTTCATAACATTTTGGTTCTCAGAAATTGAAAAAAAAAAATTATGTGTCAAAAAAATTAAAAAAATAAATATCAATTTTTTGTTAACCCAGAAGAAAACACGAAATTCTATCAAATTATCAGGATAAAATCTTGAAAATTGTTGATACAAAGGTAAGTAAATTGAATTTTGATTGTCTGGGTCGGGTCAAATACTAATAAAATAATGTTTTCCATTTTTGTTTGCAGAAAATCCATGTTCTGGTATATCATTATTGCAAAGCCCAAAATGCGATTTTGGAGGAGACAAAGGATTTAGTTGTGGATGTGGATGTGAATATTCCATGTCATATAAGATTATCTTTATCTTTACTTAATAAATTAATGCAATTTAAAATATTTTTTTAATTCTCATTTCTGTTCCAAATTTCACTTCTAGAACCGATTCCGAGGAACAAAAATATGTTCTAATTTTGCTTACAAACACCTGTTGCTTTTGGGACAATTCCTTTGTAAAAAGAATCGGTGTTGCACAAGAATTAGAACAGGTTCTAGGGAAGTATAAGTTGTTCCACAATCGGTTCTTTGCAACCGAAAATTTTGATGGGAAATGTTAACTTCTATATTATAATTGGAAATGGTGTAGTTTTGATAAAAAATGAAAAACTTTGTACATCGAATATTTTAACGAAATTTTTCTCAGTGTTTGAGATTTTTTTGCCAAAAAATTTTCCAAAATCTTAACATTGAAAGCCAAGTTTAACCGATTTTGAAAATTTTTTAATAGAAAAATCTTTAAGTAATCTTCATTTTTTTCGCACAAAATTAACCACAGTGTATTTTTTTTTTAAATTATTTACACCAACTTGAACATTTTTCTGGTCAAAAAATATTAAGAAATAAAGAACTTTGCTAGACAAAAATGTCTCAGAATTTGTGAATTTTCTCATTTAGTAATGTCTCAAAGATTTTTTAAATGAACATTTTTTACGGGAAATCTTTTTCAAAATCGAAAAATTTTTCAATACAAATCACATCACATAATATGAGAACTTTCTTTACGAAAAATATCGCAGAATCTAAAAATGTTTATTTTAGAATCTAAACATTTTACTACAAGAGAAATGTTTCAGAATCTGAGATTTTTTTACAAATAAAAAGTTTCAGAATCTGAGAATTTTTTATAAGAAAAATGTCGCCGAATTTGAGAGTTTTTTTAAAAGAAAAATGTCTTAGAATCTGATAATTTTTCTATAAAAGAAATGTCACAGAAACTTCTAAACGAAACATATTTCAGTATCTGTCAGCTTTCTTTAAGAAAAATGTTTTAAAATCTGCGAGTTTTTCTTTCAGAAAAATTCTATAAGAAAAATGTCTCAGAATCTGAGAGTTTTTCTTTAAGAAGAATTCTATAAGAAAAATGTTTCCGAATCTAAGATTTTTTCTATACGAAAAATGTGAATAAGAAAAATTTCTCGGAGTCTAAAAATTTTTCTATAAGAAAAATGTCTCAGAATCTGAGAATTTTTCCATAAGAAAAATGTTTCAGAATCTGAGAATTTTTTTATAAGAATCTGAGATTTTTTTAAAGAAAAATTACCCAGAATCTGATTTTTCTAAAAGAAAAATGTCTCAGAACCTGAAAATTTTTTGATAGCAAAAATGTTTCAGAATCAGAGAATTTTTCTATTAGAAAGATGTCTCGGAGCTTGAGAATTTTTCTGTAAGAAAAATGTCTCTAAATCTGAGAATTTTTCTAGAACAAAAATTTCTAAGAATCTGATAATTTTTCTATAAGAATCTGAGATTTTTTTTTAAGAAAAATGTCTCAGAATGTGAGATTTTTTCTATTTGAAAAATATTTGAGAATTTTTCTATATTAAAAATATCTGAGAATTTTTCTAAAAGAATAATGTCTGATAACCTAAAAATTTTTCGATAACAGAAATGACTCAGAATCTGAGAACTTTTCTTAAAAAAATGTCACAGAATCTGAGAATTTTTCTAAAGGAAAAATATCTCTGTATCTGAGATTTTTTATATAAGAAAAATGTCTCAGAATCTGTGAATTATTCTATAAGAAAAATGTCTCAGAATCTGAGAATTTTTCTATAAGAAAAATGTCTCAGAATCTGAGAATTTTTCTATAAGAAAAATTTCACAGAATCTGAGAATTTTTCTATAAGAAAAATTTCACAGAATCTGAGAATTTTTCTATAAGAAAAATTTCTCAGAATCTGAGAATTTTTCTATAAGAAAAATATCTCAAAATCTGAGAATTTTTCTATAAGAAAAATGACTCAAAATCTGAGAATTTTTCTATAAGAAAAATTTCTCAGAATCTGCGAATTTTTCTATAAGAAAAGTGTCTCAAAATCTGATAATTTTTCTATAAGAAAAATGTCTCAAAATCTGAGAATTTTTCTATAAGAAAAATGTCTCAAAATATGAGAATTTTTCTACAAGTTAAATGTCTCAGAATCTGAGAATTTTTCTAAACGAAAAATGTGTCCAAATCTCAGAATTTTTCTATAAAAAAATGTGAATAAGAAAAATTTATTAGAATCTAAAAATTTTTTATAAGAAAAATGTCTGAGAACCTAAGAATTTTTCTATAAGAAAACTGTTTTAGAATTTGAGAATTTTTCTATGAGGATCTGCAAGTTTTTTTTAAGAAAAATGTCTCAGAATCTGAGAATTTTTCTAAAAGAAAAGTGACTCAGAATCTGAGATATTTCTATAAGAAGAGTTTTTCGTAATCTAAGAATTTAACTATAGGAAATATGTCTCAGAATCTAAGAATTTTTTATAAGAAAAATGTCTCAGAATTTTTCTATATGAAAAATGACATGGAATCTGAAAATTTCCTTAGAATCTCGGAATTTTTCGCTGAATCTGCGAATTTTTCTATAAGTAAAATGTCTCCGAATCTCAGATTTTTTTTTTACACAAAAAATTTCTCAGAACCTGAGAATTTTTCTAAAGTAAAATGACCTAAGAAAAATATACGAATAATGTCATCGAATCTGAGAATGTTTTCATAAATATTTCTGAAAGTGTGTCTCAATTTGTAAGAATTTTTCTTTACGAAATATATCTCAGAATCTGAGAACTTCCTATACGAAAAATGTCTCAGAACTTGAGAATTTTGTCAAGAGTGTCAAATTATATGTCTCAGAATTAGAGAATTTTTCTATACGAAAAATGTCTCAGACTCCGACAATTTTCATCAGAATCTCAAAATCTGAAAATTTTTTTATACGAAAAATGTTCCACAACATATTTGGTGGTCCTTTAAGTTATTCCACGTTTTGCAATAAAAAATTAACAGAGCAGAATTTCGGAAAGTCCAATAAAACATAAGATAGACCTTCAAAAAAGCCTTTCGATCCATTTAAAATTGTAATATTGGTCCCTTTAAACCCAACGTGAATTCGAAAAATAAACTGTTATTAATTACAATTATTATTCAGATATCAACAATCTCTAATAATATCAAAAAAATAAATCTAAATATTTTTCAATCCAGTCTTCCATTTGTCTGTTTATGCATTTCTGACCGACCTGAATTCTATAAATAATCAAAATCTGTTGTATCATTTTGCCATAATTGTTTAGTATGCAGTTAAATCATCATATTTTGCATTTGTATTTCTATTATTTGTAAAATGGTCAATCATTCTGTATTATATACATTAACATTTTTAAAGCCAATTATAACGACTTTTGCAAATTTTCTATTGTCATAATAAGGCACGTTGTATGTTGTACGTGGAATGCAATTATTATAATTGTAGAGTTTTTAGTATTTAAATAAAATTAAAGTTGCAAGTGAAATATTCTAAATATTGATTGATTATTAACGAGTTGTTTTATAATGAAAGTATTATTACACAAATTATTTCTTTAAAATAAAAGGATAATAAAGTTATTGTTTTGGTATATATTTTTTATATCCACTCGCTGAAAAGTTGGGGGCTTGCCAAAAACTCGATATTTTCTTATGACCAAGCGCACTTGCAGGACCTTGAAATTCTAGCATGAAAATGTCTTATTTGTTTAACAAAAATACAAAATAACAAGAGTGTTATATTCGGCTGTGCCGAATCTTTAATACCCTCCAAAATGTAAAAAAAAAAAACAAAAAAAATTTTGAGGGGCGTCTTTTTTTTGGTGTGGAGGGGGGGGGTGGTTTGGTTGTTTGGTGGGAGTCATTGGGGGACACCTTCCCCTTACGATAGATGTTATCAAATGGATTTATTATGATTCATGCAATTATTTAATCCAATTCACCATTATTAAAATACATTTTTTATATCCACTCCCACAAAAGGGGCGGGTCAAACTTTATTTTTATTTTTTTTATCCGCGGAGTCCACATAAAATGTTGCATTTGCTTAAAAAAAGGTACAAAAAATCCTGCAAAAAAATTCCGTTTTTCAGAGGTTGGTTTAGTTCTCCAAGGGGGAACTTTTTTCCCCTTGGTCCGAATTTTCCCATTTCCGAACTTAACCTGCCTAGAAATATAGGACATATTCGTGCCAAACTTCGAAAGCATAGCTCTTTTATTTTGGACTGCATCGTGTCCTCTACAGACGGACGGACGGACTGACATCGTTAGAATGTCTTAGAATCGATCACTGATCAATAATACATATACTTTATTGGGTCCTAGACCGATATGTGTAAATTTTGGGGGGGGGGGGGGGGGGGGTACTTATGTGAAGACATAGACCTACGATATCCATATGAATAAGAAATAATCTTTATTAAATTTAAGTCGACCGTTATTTTTGGCCTAGAGGATATACCTGTTAGTTCGGAAGTTATCAAAATTTTCCCGAAGCTCCACATGGTTTCATAAGGGGACAACGAATTTTTTAACACCGATATGGTCGATAAGCCGAGACACCCCAACCTTAAAATCGTCTCTTTAATATATATTTTAAGTGTTAGGCAAATCGGTTCATAAGGGTTGAGATACTTCCTTTATAAGTACTAAAAATCACAATTCTGTAATCATTTTAATTCAAACTAATTTAAAATACCGTTAAAATTCAGAAAATGGATAAAAAGACAAATTTTCCCCGTGTAAT
>CAWUER010000390.1:0-48531 GCA_963921195.1 Pegoplata infirma | reverse complement strand
GACAGACAGACAGACAGACAGACAGACAGACAGACAGACAGACAGACAGACAGACAGACAGACAGACAGACAGACAGACAGACAGACAGACAGACAGACAGACAGACAGACAGACAGACAGACAGACAGACAGACAGACAGACAGACAGACAGACAGACAGACAGACAGACAGACAGACAGACAGACAGACAGACAGACAGACAGACAGACAGACAGACAGACAGACAGACAGACAGACAGACAGACAGACAGACAGACAGACAGACAGACAGACAGACAGACAGACAGACAGACAGACAGACAGACAGACAGACAGACAGACAGACAGACAGACAGACAGACAGACAGACAGACAGACAGACAGACAGACAGACAGACAGACAGACAGACAGACAGACAGACAGACAGACAGACAGACAGACAGACAGACAGACAGACAGACAGACAGACAGACAGACAGACAGACAGACAGACAGACAGACAGACAGACAGACAGACAGACAGACAGACAGACAGACAGACAGACAGACAGACAGACAGACAGACAGACAGACAGACAGACAGACAGACAGACAGACAGACAGACAGACAGACAGACAGACAGACAGACAGACAGACAGACAGACAGACAGACAGACAGACAGACAGACAGACAGACAGACAGACAGACAGACAGACAGACAGACAGACAGACAGACAGACAGACAGACAGACAGACAGACAGACAGACAGACAGACAGACAGACAGACAGACAGACAGACAGACAGACAGACAGACAGACAGACAGACAGACAGACAGACAGACAGACAGACAGACAGACAGACAGACAGACAGACAGACAGACAGACAGACAGACAGACAGACAGACAGACAGACAGACAGACAGACAGACAGACAGACAGACAGACAGACAGACAGACAGACAGACAGACAGACAGACAGACAGACAGACAGACAGACAGACAGACAGACAGACAGACAGACAGACAGACAGACAGACAGACAGACAGACAGACAGACAGACAGACAGACAGACAGACAGACAGACAGACAGACAGACAGACAGACAGACAGACAGACAGACAGACAGACAGACAGACAGACAGACAGACAGACAGACAGACAGACAGACAGACAGACAGACAGACAGACAGACAGACAGACAGACAGACAGACAGACAGACAGACAGACAGACAGACAGACAGACAGACAGACAGACAGACAGACAGACAGACAGACAGACAGACAGACAGACAGACAGACAGACAGACAGACAGACAGACAGACAGACAGACAGACAGACAGACAGACAGACAGACAGACAGACAGACAGACGACAGACAGACAGACAGACAGACAGACAGACAGACAGACAGACAGACAGACAGACAGACAGACAGACAGACAGACAGACAGACAGACAGACAGACAGACAGACAGACAGACAGACAGACAGACAGACAGACAGACAGACAGACAGACAGACAGACAGACAGACAGACAGACAGACAGACAGACAGACAGACAGACAGACAGACAGACAGACAGACAGACAGACAGACAGACAGACAGACAGACAGACAGACAGACAGACAGACAGACAGACAGACAGACAGACAGACAGACAGACAGACAGACAGACAGACAGACAGACAGACAGACAGACAGACAGACAGACAGACAGACAGACAGACAGACAGACAGACAGACAGACAGACAGACAGACAGACAGACAGACAGACAGACAGACAGACAGACAGACAGACAGACAGACAGACAGACAGACAGACAGACAGACAGACAGACAGACAGACAGACAGACAGACAGACAGACAGACAGACAGACAGACAGACAGACAGACAGACAGACAGACAGACAGACAGACAGACAGACAGACAGACAGACAGACAGACAGACAGACAGACAGACAGACAGACAGACAGACAGACAGACAGACAGACAGACAGACAGACAGACAGACAGACAGACAGACAGACAGACAGACAGACAGACAGACAGACAGACAGACAGACAGACAGACAGACAGACAGACAGACAGACAGACAGACAGACAGACAGACAGACAGACAGACAGACAGACAGACAGACAGACAGACAGACAGACAGACAGACAGACAGACAGACAGACAGACAGACAGACAGACAGACAGACAGACAGACAGACAGACAGACAGACAGACAGACAGACAGACAGACAGACAGACAGACAGACAGACAGACAGACAGACAGACAGACAGACAGACAGACAGACAGACAGACAGACAGACAGACAGACAGACAGACAGACAGACAGACAGACAGACAGACAGACAGACAGACAGACAGACAGACAGACAGACAGACAGACAGACAGACAGACAGACAGACAGACAGACAGACAGACAGACAGACAGACAGACAGACAGACAGACAGACAGACAGACAGACAGACAGACAGACAGACAGACAGACAGACAGACAGACAGACAGACAGACAGACAGACAGACAGACAGACAGACAGACAGACAGACAGACAGACAGACAGACAGACAGACAGACAGACAGACAGACAGACAGACAGACAGACAGACAGACAGACAGACAGACAGACAGACAGACAGACAGACAGACAGACAGACAGACAGACAGACAGACAGACAGACAGACAGACAGACAGACAGACAGACAGACAGACAGACAGACAGACAGACAGACAGACAGACAGACAGACAGACAGACAGACAGACAGACAGACAGACAGACAGACAGACAGACAGACAGACAGACAGACAGACAGACAGACAGACAGACAGACAGACAGACAGACAGACAGACAGACAGACAGACAGACAGACAGACAGACAGACAGACAGACAGACAGACAGACAGACAGACAGACAGACAGACAGACAGACAGACAGACAGACAGACAGACAGACAGACAGACAGACAGACAGACAGACAGACAGACAGACAGACAGACAGACAGACAGACAGACAGACAGACAGACAGACAGACAGACAGACAGACAGACAGACAGACAGACAGACAGACAGACAGACAGACAGACAGACAGACAGACAGACAGACAGACAGACAGACAGACAGACAGACAGACAGACAGACAGACAGACAGACAGACAGACAGACAGACAGACAGACAGACAGACAGACAGACAGACAGACAGACAGACAGACAGACAGACAGACAGACAGACAGACAGACAGACAGACAGACAGACAGACAGACAGACAGACAGACAGACAGACAGACAGACAGACAGACAGACAGACAGACAGACAGACAGACAGACAGACAGACAGACAGACAGACAGACAGACAGACAGACAGACAGACAGACAGACAGACAGACAGACAGACAGACAGACAGACAGACAGACAGACAGACAGACAGACAGACAGACAGACAGACAGACAGACAGACAGACAGACAGACAGACAGACAGACAGACAGACAGACAGACAGACAGACAGACAGACAGACAGACAGACAGACAGACAGACAGACAGACAGACAGACAGACAGACAGACAGACAGACAGACAGACAGACAGACAGACAGACAGACAGACAGACAGACAGACAGACAGACAGACAGACAGACAGACAGACAGACAGACAGACAGACAGACAGACAGACAGACAGACAGACAGACAGACAGACAGACAGACAGACAGACAGACAGACAGACAGACAGACAGACAGACAGACAGACAGACAGACAGACAGACAGACAGACAGACAGACAGACAGACAGACAGACAGACAGACAGACAGACAGACAGACAGACAGACAGACAGACAGACAGACAGACAGACAGACAGACAGACAGACAGACAGACAGACAGACAGACAGACAGACAGACAGACAGACAGACAGACAGACAGACAGACAGACAGACAGACAGACAGACAGACAGACAGACAGACAGACAGACAGACAGACAGACAGACAGACAGACAGACAGACAGACAGACAGACAGACAGACAGACAGACAGACAGACAGACAGACAGACAGACAGACAGACAGACAGACAGACAGACAGACAGACAGACAGACAGACAGACAGACAGACAGACAGACAGACAGACAGACAGACAGACAGACAGACAGACAGACAGACAGACAGACAGACAGACAGACAGACAGACAGACAGACAGACAGACAGACAGACAGACAGACAGACAGACAGACAGACAGACAGACAGACAGACAGACAGACAGACAGACAGACAGACAGACAGACAGACAGACAGACAGACAGACAGACAGACAGACAGACAGACAGACAGACAGACAGACAGACAGACAGACAGACAGACAGACAGACAGACAGACAGACAGACAGACAGACAGACAGACAGACAGACAGACAGACAGACAGACAGACAGACAGACAGACAGACAGACAGACAGACAGACAGACAGACAGACAGACAGACAGACAGACAGACAGACAGACAGACAGACAGACAGACAGACAGACAGACAGACAGACAGACAGACAGACAGACAGACAGACAGACAGACAGACAGACAGACAGACAGACAGACAGACAGACAGACAGACAGACAGACAGACAGACAGACAGACAGACAGACAGACAGACAGACAGACAGACAGACAGACAGACAGACAGACAGACAGACAGACAGACAGACAGACAGACAGACAGACAGACAGACAGACAGACAGACAGACAGACAGACAGACAGACAGACAGACAGACAGACAGACAGACAGACAGACAGACAGACAGACAGACAGACAGACAGACAGACAGACAGACAGACAGACAGACAGACAGACAGACAGACAGACAGACAGACAGACAGACAGACAGACAGACAGACAGACAGACAGACAGACAGACAGACAGACAGACAGACAGACAGACAGACAGACAGACAGACAGACAGACAGACAGACAGACAGACAGACAGACAGACAGACAGACAGACAGACAGACAGACAGACAGACAGACAGACAGACAGACAGACAGACAGACAGACAGACAGACAGACAGACAGACAGACAGACAGACAGACAGACAGACAGACAGACAGACAGACAGACAGACAGACAGACAGACAGACAGACAGACAGACAGACAGACAGACAGACAGACAGACAGACAGACAGACAGACAGACAGACAGACAGACAGACAGACAGACAGACAGACAGACAGACAGACAGACAGACAGACAGACAGACAGACAGACAGACAGACAGACAGACAGACAGACAGACAGACAGACAGACAGACAGACAGACAGACAGACAGACAGACAGACAGACAGACAGACAGACAGACAGACAGACAGACAGACAGACAGACAGACAGACAGACAGACAGACAGACAGACAGACAGACAGACAGACAGACAGACAGACAGACAGACAGACAGACAGACAGACAGACAGACAGACAGACAGACAGACAGACAGACAGACAGACAGACAGACAGACAGACAGACAGACAGACAGACAGACAGACAGACAGACAGACAGACAGACAGACAGACAGACAGACAGACAGACAGACAGACAGACAGACAGACAGACAGACAGACAGACAGACAGACAGACAGACAGACAGACAGACAGACAGACAGACAGACAGACAGACAGACAGACAGACAGACAGACAGACAGACAGACAGACAGACAGACAGACAGACAGACAGACAGACAGACAGACAGACAGACAGACAGACAGACAGACAGACAGACAGACAGACAGACAGACAGACAGACAGACAGACAGACAGACAGACAGACAGACAGACAGACAGACAGACAGACAGACAGACAGACAGACAGACAGACAGACAGACAGACAGACAGACAGACAGACAGACAGACAGACAGACAGACAGACAGACAGACAGACAGACAGACAGACAGACAGACAGACAGACAGACAGACAGACAGACAGACAGACAGACAGACAGACAGACAGACAGACAGACAGACAGACAGACAGACAGACAGACAGACAGACAGACAGACAGACAGACAGACAGACAGACAGACAGACAGACAGACAGACAGACAGACAGACAGACAGACAGACAGACAGACAGACAGACAGACAGACAGACAGACAGACAGACAGACAGACAGACAGACAGACAGACAGACAGACAGACAGACAGACAGACAGACAGACAGACAGACAGACAGACAGACAGACAGACAGACAGACAGACAGACAGACAGACAGACAGACAGACAGACAGACAGACAGACAGACAGACAGACAGACAGACAGACAGACAGACAGACAGACAGACAGACAGACAGACAGACAGACAGACAGACAGACAGACAGACAGACAGACAGACAGACAGACAGACAGACAGACAGACAGACAGACAGACAGACAGACAGACAGACAGACAGACAGACAGACAGACAGACAGACAGACAGACAGACAGACAGACAGACAGACAGACAGACAGACAGACAGACAGACAGACAGACAGACAGACAGACAGACAGACAGACAGACAGACAGACAGACAGACAGACAGACAGACAGACAGACAGACAGACAGACAGACAGACAGACAGACAGACAGACAGACAGACAGACAGACAGACAGACAGACAGACAGACAGACAGACAGACAGACAGACAGACAGACAGACAGACAGACAGACAGACAGACAGACAGACAGACAGACAGACAGACAGACAGACAGACAGACAGACAGACAGACAGACAGACAGACAGACAGACAGACAGACAGACAGACAGACAGACAGACAGACAGACAGACAGACAGACAGACAGACAGACAGACAGACAGACAGACAGACAGACAGACAGACAGACAGACAGACAGACAGACAGACAGACAGACAGACAGACAGACAGACAGACAGACAGACAGACAGACAGACAGACAGACAGACAGACAGACAGACAGACAGACAGACAGACAGACAGACAGACAGACAGACAGACAGACAGACAGACAGACAGACAGACAGACAGACAGACAGACAGACAGACAGACAGACAGACAGACAGACAGACAGACAGACAGACAGACAGACAGACAGACAGACAGACAGACAGACAGACAGACAGACAGACAGACAGACAGACAGACAGACAGACAGACAGACAGACAGACAGACAGACAGACAGACAGACAGACAGACAGACAGACAGACAGACAGACAGACAGACAGACAGACAGACAGACAGACAGACAGACAGACAGACAGACAGACAGACAGACAGACAGACAGACAGACAGACAGACAGACAGACAGACAGACAGACAGACAGACAGACAGACAGACAGACAGACAGACAGACAGACAGACAGACAGACAGACAGACAGACAGACAGACAGACAGACAGACAGACAGACAGACAGACAGACAGACAGACAGACAGACAGACAGACAGACAGACAGACAGACAGACAGACAGACAGACAGACAGACAGACAGACAGACAGACAGACAGACAGACAGACAGACAGACAGACAGACAGACAGACAGACAGACAGACAGACAGACAGACAGACAGACAGACAGACAGACAGACAGACAGACAGACAGACAGACAGACAGACAGACAGACAGACAGACAGACAGACAGACAGACAGACAGACAGACAGACAGACAGACAGACAGACAGACAGACAGACAGACAGACAGACAGACAGACAGACAGACAGACAGACAGACAGACAGACAGACAGACAGACAGACAGACAGACAGACAGACAGACAGACAGACAGACAGACAGACAGACAGACAGACAGACAGACAGACAGACAGACAGACAGACAGACAGACAGACAGACAGACAGACAGACAGACAGACAGACAGACAGACAGACAGACAGACAGACAGACAGACAGACAGACAGACAGACAGACAGACAGACAGACAGACAGACAGACAGACAGACAGACAGACAGACAGACAGACAGACAGACAGACAGACAGACAGACAGACAGACAGACAGACAGACAGACAGACAGACAGACAGACAGACAGACAGACAGACAGACAGACAGACAGACAGACAGACAGACAGACAGACAGACAGACAGACAGACAGACAGACAGACAGACAGACAGACAGACAGACAGACAGACAGACAGACAGACAGACAGACAGACAGACAGACAGACAGACAGACAGACAGACAGACAGACAGACAGACAGACAGACAGACAGACAGACAGACAGACAGACAGACAGACAGACAGACAGACAGACAGACAGACAGACAGACAGACAGACAGACAGACAGACAGACAGACAGACAGACAGACAGACAGACAGACAGACAGACAGACAGACAGACAGACAGACAGACAGACAGACAGACAGACAGACAGACAGACAGACAGACAGACAGACAGACAGACAGACAGACAGACAGACAGACAGACAGACAGACAGACAGACAGACAGACAGACAGACAGACAGACAGACAGACAGACAGACAGACAGACAGACAGACAGACAGACAGACAGACAGACAGACAGACAGACAGACAGACAGACAGACAGACAGACAGACAGACAGACAGACAGACAGACAGACAGACAGACAGACAGACAGACAGACAGACAGACAGACAGACAGACAGACAGACAGACAGACAGACAGACAGACAGACAGACAGACAGACAGACAGACAGACAGACAGACAGACAGACAGACAGACAGACAGACAGACAGACAGACAGACAGACAGACAGACAGACAGACAGACAGACAGACAGACAGACAGACAGACAGACAGACAGACAGACAGACAGACAGACAGACAGACAGACAGACAGACAGACAGACAGACAGACAGACAGACAGACAACAGACAGACAGACAGACAGACAGACAGACAGACAGACAGACAGACAGACAGACAGACAGACAGACAGACAGACAGACAGACAGACAGACAGACAGACAGACAGACAGACAGACAGACAGACAGACAGACAGACAGACAGACAGACAGACAGACAGACAGACAGACAGACAGACAGACAGACAGACAGACAGACAGACAGACAGACAGACAGACAGACAGACAGACAGACAGACAGACAGACAGACAGACAGACAGACAGACAGACAGACAGACAGACAGACAGACAGACAGACAGACAGACAGACAGACAGACAGACAGACAGACAGACAGACAGACAGACAGACAGACAGACAGACAGACAGACAGACAGACAGACAGACAGACAGACAGACAGACAGACAGACAGACAGACAGACAGACAGACAGACAGACAGACAGACAGACAGACAGACAGACAGACAGACAGACAGACAGACAGACAGACAGACAGACATACAGACAGACAGACAGACAGACAGACAGACAGACAGACAGACAGACAGACAGACAGACAGACAGATTTTTCATGGTAGCAAATAAGCTAGAAATAACGTTCTGTATATTACAAATTGATGTGGCATTTTACTTTAATTTGGCTCATCGCATTTTATATAGCATATAGTTACGAAACAGGAAAAAATATTTTTTAATTTAATACAAAATGGTGCGGCATTTTAAGCCCCTTTGCCCGATCGCCGCGGTAAGTACCAACTGTGGTGAAAATTTGCTTAAAATTGGTTTCACCGTTAACGCGTGAGTACGGATCAGGCAAAAATAAATTTTAATGTATTACAAAGGGGCGTGTCAACTCACGCCTTTGTCTGGTGGTGTCTATAGTTTCCGCCTCAATAATTACTAACTGTGGTGAAAATTATAACAACATCGGGTTCGTAGTTTAAGCGTGATTACGGTATGGCAGAAAAAAATTTCAGTACATTGCAAAAGGCGTGGCAGTTGATACATACTAAAGTTCTCGCCTCTGTTAGTACTATCTATGGATAAAGTTTTGTTAAAATCGGTTTAGTCGTTTAAGCGTTATTAAGGAACAGGCAGAAACACTTTCAGTATAGTACAAAGGCGCGTGTCAATTTACGCCCCGTTGTCCAAACGCGCTCTATTTTAATCTATAGTTCCCGCCTAGGTAAGTACTTACTATCTGTGGTAAAAATTTCATTCTAACCGGTTTAGCAGTTTATGCTATATTACGGAACAGACACAAATAGCATTCAATTGAATAAAAAGGGGCGTGCTATTTTATTTATTTTTTTAAATCGGTATGGTTGTTTAAGCATGATTACGGAACATGCAGAAAAAACTTTCAGTATAGTAAAAAGGGGCGTGGCTTTCTACGCCCCCTTTCTTTGATAGCCCTCTATTGTGGATCATACTTTTCGTTTCGGTTAATACTATCTGTGGTGAAAATTTCATAAAAATCAAGTTAACTGTTTAAGCGTAATTGCGGAAAAGGCAGAAATAGCTTTCAGTGTAACAAAAAGGGGCGTGGAATTTTACGCCCCTTTTTTCGATCGCCCTTTATTGTGGCTCATAGTTTTCGCCTCGGTTAGTAGTATCTGTGGTAAAAATTTCAGTGAAATCGGTTAAATCACTTTTCAGTGATTGCGGAACAGGCAGACATAGTTTCTGATTGGTACAAAGGGGCGTGGCATTTTACGCCCATTTTTCCGATCGCGGACTTTTCTGACCTATAGTTCCCGCCTCGGTTTGTATTATCTGTGGTGAAAATCTCATAAAAAACGGTTCAGTCGTTTTTCCGTTATTGCAGGACAGGCAAATATACAGTATCGGCCAAAACTAAAGCACCCCCTCATTGAATTTGTTTTTAGATCATAATTTGTGTCATAAAAACCCCATTTTTTATTGTTTGTCTATTGTTTAGTTTGTTTTTCTTATTTTTTATTGATAAACAAAAACTGTGGAAGTCATCGTTCTATAAAAAATAAGTTATAACCAAATAAAACGGAAAATATGGCTGACAAAACTAAAGCACCCCTTCATACAAAATAAACAAAGACAACTTAAAATTAATAATTTGTTGCAAATTTATTCCATCCCTTATTATATCACAGGACTTGAATAGATCAATAATTCCATCAAATCTATGAATCGACCGAATTCCTTGGCCAGAGAAGCAATACCAGACCATTTTTAATTTAAGTATTGCAAAACAAAGGTAAAACACGGAAGCGGGAATTTAATGGTCTGGGATTGCTTCTCTGGTCAAGGAATTCGGCTTATTCATAGATTTGATGGAATTATTGATATATTCAAGTCCTGTGATATCATAAGGGATGGAATAAATTTGCAACAAATTATTAATTTTAAGTTGTCTTTGTTTATTTTGTATGAAGGGGTGCTTAAGTTTTGTCAGCCATATTTTCCGTTTTATTTGGTTATAACTTATTTTTTATAGAACGATGACTTCCACAGTTTTTGTTTATCAATAAAAAATAAGAAAAACAAACTAAACAATAGACAAACAATAAAAAATGGGGTTTTATGACACAAATTTTGATTTAAAAACAAATTCACTGAGGGGGTGCTTTAGTTTTGGCCGATACTGTAGCTTTAGCATGGTACAAAGGGGCGTGGCATTTTACGCCCCTTTTTCCGATCGCGATAGCTTATGGCCTATAGTTCCCGCCTCGGTTAGTACTATCCGTGGTGAAAATTTCATGAAAATCGGTTCAGCCGTTTTTCCGTTATTGTCTGACAGGCTGATATAGCTTTAGCATGGTACAAAGGGGCGTGGCATTTTACGCCCCTTTGTCCGATCGCGGTCGCTTATGGCCTATAGTTCCCGCCTCGGTTAGTACTATCTGTGGTGAAAATTCCATGAAAATCGGTTCAGCCGTTGTTCCGTTATTGCCGGACAGGCAGATATAGCTTTAGCATGGTACAAAGGGGCGTGGCATTTTACGCCCCTTTTTCCGATCGCGGTCGCTTATGGCCTATTGTTACCGCTTTGGTTAGTACTATCTGTGGTGAAAATTTCATGAAAATCGGTTCAGCCGTTTTTCCGTTATTGTCTGACAGGTAGATATATAGCTTTAGCATGGTACAAAGGGGCGTGGCATTTTACGCCCCTTTGTCCGATCGCGTTCGCTTATGGCCTATAGTTCCCGCCTCGGTTAGTACTATCTGTGGTGAAAATTTCATGAAAATCGGTTAAGCCGTTCTGTACTTATTGCGGAACAGACAGACAGACAGACAGACAGACAGACAGACAGAAAGACAGACAGACCGACAAACCAACAATCAGATTTATAATATTAATAGGGATATATGGGATCATATATGATGTTGTTTTCAATTTGTTTTACATTCTTTTTCATATTTTTTTTTTTATTTTTTTCTTTTTAAACTATATGTAATAGATTATTATGTATATATTCACCAGAATTGCAAACGGTGTACATAAGTATAATTTAAAATTAAAAATATTTTTTTTATTAATTTTGGTGTTTTCATAACCCTTATATTTTATGATTTAAATT
Organism: Pegoplata infirma; assembly: GCA_963921195.1. NCBI lineage: Eukaryota > Metazoa > Arthropoda > Insecta > Diptera > Anthomyiidae > Pegoplata > Pegoplata infirma. The sequence goes on along the minus strand of CAWUER010000390.1, from coordinate 36,068 downwards.
TTTTAGTTACCCAGCAAAAAAAATCGAAGTAGTTCAAAACGAAGTAGACTTAAACTACATAAAAAGTAGCAATTAGTGAATATTTTTTGTTGCAAAAAAAGTAGTTTAAAATAACATCCAAATATGTCAATAAGAAGGACAATAATATGGATTCCACTACTTTAGAACACTATAGTCGCAATGAGTTTTTTTTTTAATATTTTTCAAACGTAATGAAAAGAACATATTTATTTAAATTTATTTAATAGAGTTTTAGTCTAAACTATAGTTTTATATATAATTGAAAGGCAAAAAGTTAATTTTTGATAGGTTACAATTCCAGGAATAAAAACATTTTTTTTATTTTTAATTTGTTTAATCTTAAATTTGGTGTAAACTGATTTTGTTTTTATACCTTTTAACTACAATATAGGGGGTACACTCACTTTGTCATTCCCCATAAAGAGAATCGTCGCCTAAAATGCAAAACAAAGTGAGTGTAAGTAGAGTGTAAGTGAGTGTAAGTAGATAAAATATGCTCGTGAGTGTGTGTTGTTAGAAATTACCTGTCGTGAGCCCATCTCTAGTTTAAACTTATGCATTTTTTTATAAAATACAGTCAAACCCGGTTATAACGAACTCCGAGGGACCAGTAAAAATAGTTCGTTATAAGCGTAGTTCGCTATAAGCGAGGTATATTTTTTATCAACCTAGTTTTATTTCCAAAAAATATATCCAATTTTGATTTATTTGATGTTTTTTTTGTAAATAAACTACTTATTGCGAAGAAAACATTCAAAATATAAATAAATGTCACAAAAACTATATAAAAAACCAAAAACTTCCAACTTTTTGTGAGTTTGATAAACATGATTGCCGCACATTCTGAAATATTTATGGGAGTTCGTTATAAAAAGGTAAATACATATGAACTTTTATTCGTGGGACCTTAATAAGTAGTTCGTTTTAACCGAGGATTCGTTATAGCCGAGTTCGTTATAAAAGAAGTATTTTGTGTGAAAATTGATGCCAAAACGTCGGGACTTTAGAATTAGTGCGTTATAACCGAGAATTCGTTATAACCGAGTCCGTTATAACCGAGTTCGACTGTAATTATTTTTTATGTTATTGTAATGCATTATGCATCCAATTATAAATAATACATTATTTCAAACTTTCAATACATAATGTAACCAAATATAAGTCATCCATGATTTAATGTTTAGAAATAACAAATATGAAATACATTTTTTCCAATAATCATGCATTACGTAGCAAATTATTAGTAATGCATTATTTTTCACTTGAAAATAATACGTTGTGGAACAAATGTTTGGTAAGACATCATAAAATAATGCTACAAATAAGTTATATGCATTACCTGGTAATGTGTTATATAATCACTACCGATTACCAAAGTTTTGCTGGGTTGTCCCCCTGTAAAATTATCAAAATGTGATTTGCTAGTTGTGATACAATTCATTAACTGAAACCATTTCCAAAAATTCAGACCTATCCGATGAAAAATGACGGCCTTATGAACAAAATTAAAAAAAATGTTTCACAACGTTTTTCGCTGCTACTTTAAAAAAGCAAAAAGTGTTGGATTGTTGGTGACGATATATTATATTGATCAGTGATAGATTCTGAGAAGTTCTATGAACATCCCTCCATCTGTCTGTATGTAACACGATGTAGTCCAAAATAAAACAGCTATCCACATGACGTTTGGTACAAATATTTTTTATAGTCCTAGGTAGGTTAAAATCGGAACGGAGGGGAAAAGTTTCACCTTGGAGAAGCGAACCAACCTCTAAAACGCAATTTTTTAGCGATTATTGTTTTTTTGTCAAGCAAATGAAACAATTTTATGTCGGATGAAGTATAAAGTCCTGAACTTGGACCAATTTTTTGAGGTACGAACACTTTTATTGATGCGACTGGTCCGCGACCTTACAATTGCAATTGTTCTACTCATCACAAATCTGGTCTCCAAACTTTTCCATCACATCAAGTTTTTGGGAAAATTGATGTCAAAGTTAAAAAAAATCTCCGTTTTGTTAATTTTTGCCAAATCATAGCGGATGAACCCGATATGATAGCGACTTAAAAATAAGTCGAGGCTTAAGCTTAAACATTGCTCTTAAGGATTCTGAACTCTTTTGGTCAGTCGCCTTAACCCCTAGGGCACCAATTATCTCTCAATGATGTCTTGTTCTAAAAAAACGATTTTTGCCGCTACAAATCATATGAAAAAAAACCTTATTCGAATGGAACGCCACCTTATAGTATAAGGCTTATAAACATGATTACAATTATTCTCCTGTTCAAAAATCCGGTCTCCATACTTTTTAAGGGTAAAGCTCAAACATTGCTCTTAAAGACGTATAACTCAATTCATCAGTCGCTTCAACCTTTGGAGCCACCAATCTTTTAATAAAGTGTTTTCCCCCAAAAACTTTTTTTTTGATATGACAGCATTGAAATACAATTGGTGCCCAAAAAGTTAGGGCGACTGACCAAATGAGTTCTGCATCTTAAAGAGGAAAGTTTTAGCTTAACCCAAAACGGCAATTTTTTTGAACTTTGACCACAATTTTCTCAAAAACCTGTTGTGATGGAAAAGTGCGGAGACCGGATTTTTGACCAGCAGAACTAATGTAATCAAGTGTATAAGGTCGCGTCCCAGTCGCATTTTCGATGTTTAGTAATGTTATTAGAACATTGGCATCGTCAGAATCGCTTACTAAATCTACTTCCTAATGAATTCTAAAAATACACTTTTTAAGTAGTGCAAAAATGCTCATAAATAGTGATCTTAAAGATGTAATTAAACTTTACATACAAAAACTTAAACTATGACAACAGTATGATTACTACTTTATATGTACTTAAAAAATGTAAAAAAAACTACTTATTTTGAGCGACACCGCCTTGTTAAATTCACTAGAGTTTCAGCAAAGTTAGAACTACTTTAGCAGCAGTTGAACTACTTTTTATTAACATTTTAGTATGTTCTTTTTTTGCTGGGTACTATCGTTTGCATTTTTGGTGACCATATAAAAATAAATAATTTAACTTATAGATATGAGAATACATTTTGATAGTCAACAAAATAAATTGAACATAAAAGATCTTATATATAAAGTTTTTCAATTGATATCGAAAGATGCGAACAAAGGGCTTATTAAAGGAACGTTGATTTTCTTCGTGTTTTCTTGTTTTAGTGTTAATTCCGATTATCTTCAGACTTAGCGTTTTTGTTATGGTATAAGCCTCTTTTTTACAATATTTATAGTCAAAATCTAAAAAAGGATATAAAATAATATTAATAATTAAGATATTTCTAGAATTTTTATTGTATTAAAATATTACCAACGATAGCATTTGGTGCTAATAGGTTAATGATAACACGGATGTCATTTAACGAAGCAACCATCTACCTTTAAAGATTGGCTAGATACTGCTAGTTACATACATACATGTTGGAGTGTATTTTGTTAAGACCATGGGATGCTTAAGCCCATTGGATGCTAAAGACTATGGAATGCTTTTTAAGGAAAGATATATTGTCTTTCAGAAATCCATCTGAAAAAATATTAAAAATTATTACACATTTCTTTTTTATTCCAGCAAAAAAGAATTTGCTACTACTAAATGCATGCATCAAAATTCATAGCAAGCAAATAATTACTTAAGACTTTGATTAAAAGCAATATATTCAGTAGTATGTATTTTATCTTGCTGGGTTATGTTTGTAAGAATATTTGTAGGATAGGGATAAAAACTATTTCTACTTACATTATGTTTGTAAGGATATTTGAAGGACTGGGATAAAAACTATTTCTACTTACATCATGGTGACAATGTGCCAGATTGTCACTTTCGCTTATAGACAGCTTTCTTGTAATTGTATAAAAACGTTGTCCTTCCTAAATCGTTACTCAACCTTAAAACTGATCGTTCTTTTCATTTTGATTTGCTATGGCGATAGTAAGCGATTTCAAAATAGTTTGTAGTGTTGGAACCGTAGTGATAACGTTATGGTCGTGCATATGCCCTCTGCTCCAAGTTAAGCGAGCTTAACGTACCTCCGCATGGTTGAATTTTCTAGTAACTCGGCCTTCAAACTTCTTATACATACGTTCTTTCTTTTTCCAATTTGCTACAGTAAGGGATTTCGAAATAATTTATAGTGTTGGAATCGTAGTGATAACATTTCTGGTGGTGCATATGTCCTCTTCTCCAAGTTGAGTGAGCTTAACGTTACTCGGCCTCAAAACTGCTTATACGTTCTATCATTTCCAATTTGTTATGGCGACATTAAGGGATTTCAAAATAGTTTGCAGTATTGCAATCGCAGTGAAAACATAATGGTGGTGCATATGCCCTCTCCACGAAGTTGCACGAGATTAACGAAGCTGCGTAGTTTAAACATCAAAGCACTCTATATTATTGTATTTGCGACATATGTTCATTTACTCATTTTGAATATGATCTTGTTTTGGAATAAAATGTCCACGCTTATACTTGTTATGACGATGAACTGGAAAAAAATAATACATATGATTTTAAAATTCTAAATTCATTTAAAATTCTAATAAAAACTTACATTTTCCATTTTCTTTATGTAAAAGTAACTTTTTTAATCAGAATATTTTGCAACTAGGAAATAATATTTTTTAAATTACACAGCGTGACAAAATCTTGGATGTTAAAAGTAACCTGACATTTGACCATCAATTTTATATATTTCGGACATGCTGAATCCAATGGTGCAAACCATTTTTAAATCTAAGGTACAGTTTTTTCGCGAAATGTTTTCAAAGATTTTCACGTCCCCGTGAACTTTTTGAAATAAAAAAGTTTTTGTATGCAAAAAAGTCCCTCTTTTGCAATTGAAATTGAAGGACTGTAACTGTAGCTAAATTTTAAGTACCATATCCGCTATCAAATGTTTGAAATTCAAGTGATATTTCGAGTTTTATCCCGTTTTTCCAATTTTTTAGCATTTTCGCGATTTTAAATGCTTAAGTAAATACCGACCTAAACAACCGCTTCAGATTAGTTTAAATGCACCAAATGGGGTATATTTCTATGAAAATACGTTTCAACTATCAAGCGCATCACTCCAAAAATGAGCGATTAGTCAAAATCTCTCTATGACTGCATCACTTTCCAAGATGACCACAAGGTCCAGCTTTTGACATATTATGTTAAATCCTCAAAAAAGTAATTGTGTCAAATTTCAAACAAAAATGTTTTCAACTTCAAAAGTTATTGTATCAAAACTTTTATTTCACCTTACTAAATTAAATTATTAAATTTTAATTACAAAAACAAAAGGAAAACATTGTACTAAATACTACTAATTTAAATAAAACACTTGTTTAAAATAATTTAGTAGGGCGAAATAAATGTTTTTTTATTAAAACTTTTTAAGATGAAAACATTTTTGTTTGAAATTTGGCACAAATACTTTTTTGAGGTTTTTACACAATATATCAAAATCTGGACCTTGTGGTCCTGTTGGAAAGTGATGCTGTCATAGAGAAATTTTGACAAATCGCGCAATTTTAGTGCTATGCGATTGATAAATGAAAAATATTTTAATGGGAATATATTTCCTTTGGTGCAAATATACTAAGCTGAAACGGTTGTTTAGGTCGGAATTTATTTAGGCATTTAAAATCGCGAAAATGCTAAAAAATGAGAAAAAATGGGATAAAACGCGAAACACTGTTAAAGTTTTAAACTTTTAGTAGCGGAATTTGTAGTTAAAATGTAGTTACAGATATAATCCTTTAATTTCAACTATAAACGACTGACTTTTTCGCACACAAAATATTTTTTATTCAAAAAACTTCACGGGGACGTGAAAAACTTTAAAGACGTTTTGCGAAAAAACTGTACCTTAGATTTCAAAATGGCTTGGACCATTGGAATCAGCATGCCCGAATTATGTAAAATTTATGGTCAAAACCCAGGTTACTTTTTCACCGTCACACAGTGTTATTGATACGAATCGGTATTAAGATATAAATATGGTAATAAAATATAATTTCAATCGTACAAAACTTTTATTTTGTAATTCCGGTTGATATTTTCACACACATGCACTAAAATTTAACATTTTATGATAACATATATGTTTCCATATATGATATCATATATGGCACATATTTTATATACGGCCACATATATGGGATCGTTTCTTGCATATATGGTCACATATATGTTTCCATATATTTCATATATGATCGTATAAAGATCTATATATAAGCATATATGAACATACACATTTATTTTTAGCCGGGTAAATAAAATAGTAAGTAAACACATACACTGCGAATCACATCAATAAGGAATCGAGTTTTTCACTTTTTAATCGAATATATCTTTGTAACGAATAAGCGGAAAAATATAAAAAAAATGCACTGATAGAGACTATTATCTAGCTAATAAAGTCAAATAATAACAATAATCAAAAGACTGAAAGAAGTCCTTTAAAAAATATTTTTCGACAACTTGTTAAAAAATTACTAGTTTTTTATGAATCACTTGAATAAGGAATTTTGTAATACAGACCAAGTAGGACCTGAATCCAATTTGTAATGAATAGCAATTCCTTAAACAACAAAAACAAAACAGTTTTGTGTTGAATTTTAATAAAAATTGGACTCCCAAAGCTCTTAGCTCTTCCGAAAAAGAAAAAGTACTGACTTTGAAGTTCAAAGTGTTAAAGATCGTTGAAATCGCGAAAATAATAGAGAGGGGCAAACCTATTGAATGCAATTATTTAAAAAACATTAAGAACTATGGAAAAAAACACAAATGGGGTAACTAAAATGGCACCAACAGAACGAAATCGACAAAAAATTTAAAAATTCCCTCGAATTCCACATTGACAGATTGCAAAATTCTCAAAGAAAGTGGTGATTTAATGGGTATTTGTACAGTCCATCACGATTAAAAATTAAATGAGTTCATTGACTGTTGCAAATTGCAAAAAAAAGCCACCCTTAGTTCCAAACGTAAGAAGCATCGATGGTAACGTAAGGAACAGTAATGATGCCACAGTAGAATAGCGCACCCCATACTATAACAACACATTCTATGATCTGTCTGTTATGCAAAAACGGTTTTTATTGTCTCAAATCACCGAAAACCATTGTATCCGTCCAATGCAACGGTATTATTTTTTTTTCCGTCGGAATAAATTACTTTGAAAAATTTCTCAGACCGTGTCATTGTATTCCTGCAGAGATTAAGGCGCTGCTAACTACGTTTGACATTCAGCGATTAGTTTTTGCATAATTTTCGACGAGCTATGAACTCACTTGACTTTTAAACGCGACGGACTGTACAAATACTCGCATTAACGCCACTTTATTTAAGAATTTTGAAAGATGTCGGCGTAGAATTTGGGGGAATTTTTAAAATTTTTGTCGATCTCGTTCAGTTGTTGCCATTTACGTTCGCCCATTCATGTTTTTTCCATAGTTCTGAATGTTATTTAGATAATTGCATACAGCAGTTTTTTTCCTCTCTTTTATTTCCTCGATTTCAACGACCTTTAACACTTTGAACTTCAAAGTCAGTACTTTTTCATTTTCGGAAGAGCTACACTGAAAAAAAAAATCTTCGTGATATAAATGAAACAGATTCATTATTTTGTTTTCATTTAATCAATGAAGGAATTCATAAGGTTATTAAAAAATCATGCATGTTGTGAACAAATTTAATGAAATTTGTTTCATTAGATTTCGTAGTTTCATTCAAAATTTTCATTAAATTTTGATTATAAACATGTCGTTTTTTGACACCTGTCACAAGTGTCATTTGTTTATTTTAGTAAAACGCGCCAAATAAAGAAGAAAAAAACAGCTGTTCATATCGGCACGAATTTTTTTTGTGATTTTATTTATTTTATTTATAAAAATTTATTTGATTAATTAAATATTTAATAAAATTTGTGGTGTTTTATATTATTTCGTGTTTTTTTCATGTGTTTCTATTAACATTTAAGGATTAAGTAAAACTTTATGTGAACTGAATGAAATATATAAATAAAAATGTGAGAGTGTATTTTTCTAGTTTTTTTTAACTTTTACGAAACTTAAAGTGAAACATAAATTATTAATTACATACATGTATACTAAAATTCGGGTTGTTTTAAATTGTTTTGTGTTTTTACTAATGTATCAAATATTGTGGCTTAAGTCAAGTTTACGTCTACCCCACCAAATCTGATAAAACATTGTGCATCGACTAAGGACCTCCTCCTGGGTCCAGTGGTACCACTTTTATCGGGGGCAAAAGCCAGCAAGGGAGTGGGCGCGACTTTAAAGGTTAAAGTTTGGCACTGAATAACATAGGACCGAAAACTTTTTACGCTGAAAAACTTTATAAGGCAGAGAGGATGGGTTTCATGCATGGAGTTTGTAATCCCTAATTTTTTTTTTTGTGGACGTAAACTTGACTTGTTCCGAAGTTGTTTAGAGTAAAGTTTTGTGTAAGAAAACTAAAGTGAAATTCATAAAAAAAAATTTGGAAGTGCATTTTTCTATCCCAGTGATTGTTACCTTCAGTGAAGATTACACTTATCAAAAAATGGTGATGCATGAATTATTATAGACAACTATTTGTTATAGTCGCAACTTAAAATTAAGGTGACGATTTTCCTTCAAGGTTGATTTACATGTACACTACCCTTTACCACTCTTATCTACTCTTTCCCAGTTAAGGGGATACGATTTGCCGGGTTTAAATAATTTTCTATGAACAATTATTTAAATTTGTCGATTGTTATACCCAATACTGCGAAATAGTAGATAAGGGTGATCATGTAAATTTACCATGTAAATCAACCTACCCACTGCTATTGAACCTTTAATCAACAAATACTTCCATTTATTTTATGAAATACTTCATAAAACATTTGAAATTTTAAAAATACATTCTATGAACATTTTCATAATTTCCATGTATGTTTTCATTGACACCATTGACAGAACTTTTATGACACCAGTTTCATTGATCAAATGAAACATGGCTTCGGTTGAAAACGTGAGTCATTTTTCATTAATCTAATGTCAATTTTCATTACTTTCACGAAGCTTTTTTTTTCAGTGTAAGAGCTTTGGGACTACCATTTTTATTGAAATTCAGAACAAAACTGTTTTGTTTTTGTTGTTTGAGGGATTGCTATTCATTACAAATTGGATTCAGGTCCTACTTGGTCAGTATTACAAAATTCCTTATTCAAGTGATTCATAAAAAACCAAGGTTGGCAATCGATGCCCACCCAAAATAACGGTATTTGGCTATTGTACCGCAACCAATAAAGATATGGACATTTTTAGAAGCGATTATGAAAGTCAATAAAATTTATAATATTTTTGATGTGTTACTTCGTGTTTGTACCGGTTCGAAATATAGGTCAATACCTTTATAATACCGTTTGAAACGGTATTTTAAAGGTATTGGTATATATAGGAAAATGAACCGGTACAAACACGAAGTAACACATCAAAAATACTAGAAATTTCATCTACTTTCATAATCGATTTTAAAAATGTCAATATCTTCATTGGTTGTGGTACAATAGCCAAATACCGTTATTCTGGGTGGGTATCGATTGCCAACCTTGTAAAAAACTGTTAATTCTTTAACAAGTTGCCGAAAAATATTTTTTTAAAGGACTTCTTTCAGTCTTTTGATTGTTGTTATTATTTGATATTATTAGCTAGATAATGGTCTCTATCAGTGCATTTTTTTATATTTTTCCGCTTTTTCGTTACAAAGATATATTCGATTAAAAAGTGAAAAACTCGATTCCTTATTGATGTGATTCGCAGTGTATTGCCGTTTGTTGCATATATTAATATGGTGTTTCTGTTAAACGGACGAAACAATACACGAACGAACGCTACCCGTACGATTTCGTAATGATATCAGTTTCCATAACATTTTCGTTTGATTACGTTATTTTTTTCGTTAGTTACGTTTGTCTTGACCATTTGCCAAATTACAGTATTGCCAGAAAGTTTTTTTTTAGTTTTTGTTTATTTTTTTCATACAAAAATTATCTAAACTAAACGAAGTGGCAACATCAACACATCAGCTAAAGAAAACAGCTGATCAAATTTAATGTTTATAAAAAAAAAACACAATTATAATCAAATCAGAGTTTTTTTATTTATTATAGCTAAAAAGTTAACACAATTTTAATAAAAAACAAATGAAAACAATAATTTGTATGATGACCCGTGGCTTTTAAATTGTTAATATAAATTGGTCAAATCCGTGTTTTTTTCACTGATTTGTTTTAATACACATTTTTTTCATAGCATTTAGTTATAAAACATTCACATTTTTTAATTTTATAAATTAATATTACTTATTTTTGTTATAAATTCACATTTTTCACTTATTTTGTTAAATATTTCACAAAAAAACTTCTTAACGAATGGTATTTTTCATTCGTGTGGTTTTGGCGTTTTTGACATTTCAATTCGTGTTGTAGAAACAGAAAAATATGAAGAAAAATGACAACTCTTACGTTTTCGTTCGACTAAAATGACATCCGCAATACAGAACCTCAAATTGATTTTCTTATGTCATTTGGACGAACGAAAATGAAAATTCGTAATAGAGAAACTGGACATAAGTTTCAGTAACTTAGAATAGCAATATGGTTTGCAATTTTAAGTTTCGTTTACTTAGAATATTAAGTGTGTTTACTATAGTTCGTGTTCTTCATATATTTCCAGTTTACTATAATTTTAAGTAAGTTGTTGCATATTTTTTGTTTTACTATATTAGAAAAAATAAAAACACAAGTAGGAAAATTTTTTTTATGCAATTGTCTTTGGCGTAATGAAATCAGTTGGGGTTTTCACCAAGGATGGGTACCAATTCGATAAAAGTATTGGTATTGGTATTGGTTTTTAAAATTATATTAGTATTGGTATAGGTATTGGTTTTCATTTTTTGTTGAATTGGTATAGGTTTCGGTATTGGTTTTGAATTATTTAGGTATTGGGTATTGGTATTGGTTTTAGCCTTGAATTGGTATCGGTTTTTAATAAGTATTGGTATTTATCTTATATCGGTTTTGGTATTTGTATGCAAAAGGTTTTGTCGTTAATATTAATTAATTTAACTAACGTCGTCCTTCTGTCCGCCCCACAGTGCACACTGGGGCGTTATGGTAGGTTTTTTGGTCAAAAGTCTCTACAGGTCGTAAATGTTAACCGATTTTTTGGAAATTCAGAAAATAAGCCTATATTAAGGTAATTAATAAGTGCCTTAAAAGTTTTTGAAATCGGACCTACAAGGAAACTATTTCAGGGTGGACACTTCATTTTTAATCAAATTTACAGATGTTATAGATGAATCAAATGAAGAGACACTTGTCTTTTGAATATGTATTTGAATTAGAGATGGTCTGTGGTCCCGTAATTTGCGTGACTCAAAAAACCACGTGATTCAGGCGTGAGCGATTTTTATTTAAATCACGTGATTATAGAGTGATTTTCATTTAAATTAAGTACTATATTAGGGTAATAAATAAGTGACTTGAAACTTTTTGAAATCGGACGTACAAGGAAACTATTTCAGGGTGGACACTTCATTTTTAAAAAAATTTACAGATGTTGTAGATGAATCAAATGAAGAGACACTTGCCTTTTGTTTAAGTATTTGAATTGGAGATGGTCTCTGGTCCCGTGATTCACGCGTGAGTGATTTTCATTTAAATCATTTGGTTATAGAGTGATTTTCATTTAAGTCAAGTGACTATATTAAGGTAATAAATAAGTGCCTTGAAACTTTTTGGATTCAGACCTACAAGGAAAGTTTTTCAAGTGTGGACACTTTATTTTAAATAAAATTTACAGATGTTATAGATTAAACAAATGAAAAGACACTTGTCTCTTGTTTATGTATTTGATGGTCGCTGGTCCCGTGATTTGCGTGACTCAAAAAAGTGATTTTCATTTAAATCACGTGATTGTGAGTTGAAAAATTCTGAGTGAGTGTCTAGAGAGTGAGTCGAATTTTTTCGTGAGGGATGTTTTTTTTTTTTTTTGAAAAACCCCTTTTTAAAAAAAAAATATTTTTTAGCAGTATTTGCATTTAGAATTAAGTCTAACTTTAAACTAAATAGTACATGCTTAACCATTTTGGACAAAAATTCATTTTTTTTTTTTTGGAAAAAGGTACCTATTTAGTAAAATTAGCACCGGCTGATCTCAAAACTCTTGTAAAAAAATTTTAATGTTCCGTTATTCCAGATATTTGGATTTATTTGCTATTTTATTAATTTATTTCGTTATTTTCAAAATAGTTTCAGAATGTTTCAATTAGTGGAATAAATTAGTGGAATAAATTAAATCTAAAAAAAATTAATATTAATTAATAAAAAAAATTAAAAGCCTAAACTAAAAATGCAAATTTTTCGTTTTTGCTTTAAACAATTTCTGTGCTGATGCACATTGCATTTAATGCACATACATATAAATTCCGGTGGGCAAGGGGAGATATTTTTAATTGCAGAAAGATGAGACTTAACATTTGTAACAAATTATACCTGAACTTCATCCTTTTCATACATAAATATTTTTTTGAAAAAGGTGATCGAAATGGGTTATCATGCCCTTTTTCGATTTTAGATCTTTTGCCAATTGCGATTACACGGGTCAATTTTTTTCTTATATGGGGTTCACACTTACGACCTTAAACAAGTTGTTTAACAAAACACCAGTAACAGAATAAAAACGTAATGGATACAGAAAATATAATATTTTAAACACGTAGCCCTTAAACTTTCAAAAATAGCAAGTGTGAACTGCATATTATGCGTTCTTAAATTCTTATATAATATGACTGTGCCTCCAATAAAACAATAAATTTTTTTTTCTGGATTCTGGTGTTGTGACATACAATTTTGTAACGTCTGCTTGATTAAAATTTTGGAATTTCCAAAAAAGGAATTTTTTTTTACAACGCAAAGAAGAGTGCAGTGACATTCAATATACATATATCAAATATTAACAATGTTTGCAAAAGAAAAAATTTCATCACAGAAAAGGTCTAAATTTTTTAAGATCTACTTTTATTAGGGGTCATAAAAACCATGACAAAAAATATTTTTTTTATGTTTTTATGGCTTTTAAAATTCAAGTAGCTAACTTCTTTTTGTTATGTGACATTGCATGCAAACGATTACTGATCGATGTAACATCTTTTGCAATTCTTTAGTCAGGTAAAACCTAATAATGTGATGGAAAGAAAATGTTTGACGTCACAATTAAAACAATCGAAAATAAGAATTCAAAAAACCGAAACAAAACCGATATGAAAGTAGAAAAAAATGAATTGGTATTGGTTTTTTATTGGTATTGGTTTTGAAGAATAAAAGTATTGGTTTTTAATTGGTATTGGTAGTGGGGAATCAGTATTGGTTTTTTATCGGTATTGGTATCGCACAAATAAAGGTATTGGTTTTTAATTGGTATTGGTTTTCAATTTGAATTGGTATTAACGGGTATTGGTATCGAAAAGGTATTGGTACCCATCATTGGTTTTCACAATAACGATTAAATTTGCCTTTTTTAGTTGGGTATTTGGCAAATTTGCCATTTTACTAAACGTCAAGTATTTGCCACCATTTTTTCTTTACATATCGTGAGCGCACTTTTCGTTAATAATTTGCACAAAATAACTTTAATTATCTTTTTACATTCACAATTTTAAAATAAACACAAAAATGTGTATGTTTCTTTTTGTATAAATGTTTTTGTTGCCGCGTTCGAAATTTCAGCATAAACAATCACAGCTGTTATCATTTTTACGTTTTTTTTTTATTTGCACAATGGCATTTTGTTTTTAGACAAGGTTTGAGTTGGGCATTTTAAGAAAAATATGCTACATTCAAATTGGCATTTTTTTTGACGTTTGGCACATTTGCCAAATACCAAACTAAAAAAGGCAAATTTAATCGTCACTGTGAAAACCCTAAGTTTGTATTTCATAGTATTTTGAATGTGAGGTTAATTATTATTTTAAAAAATTGATATTGGATATAGGGTTCTTACTATAAAATTTATAGAAAAAGTTAAATAAGTATTAAATGAATATAAAAAGTACAATTTTAAGAATATTTCAATTAAATTCAGAAAATATTATTTGATATTTAAAGCTTTTAAGTTTATGGATCTTATAAAAATAATAATTGAATTTTCTCAAATACGTGAGTATTAGGGTGGAGCAAAATAACTTTTTTCGAATTTCGAAAACGTCGATGTCGGGAAAGTTGCCTTTTGGGATCGATATTAACCCACAAAAATATTGGACCTGTATGGCAATGGCTTTGGATTCCTTTTTTGACTTGAAAATCGGAAAGTCCCGAACAAAGTGAAAACTAAATTTTTCGAACTTTTTTTTTTTGTTTAAAATATTAGTTTATATTTGGACATTACTGAAAAAGTGATTTTATCAATGTTGGCAATCGATACCTTTTCAATACCGTTATCCGTTTCAAAACCCTTTAAATTGAATACCGGTACCAATACCAATACCGAAACTCAGTTTTGGTATCGGATACCGGTATCCAAAAACCTTTTCCTTCGGTACCGGTACGTACCGTTATTTAAACGGTTTTTCCTAAAAAACATGGTTTTTTTTACAAAAAAAAAAAAAATTAATAGAAAATTTTTAATTTTTTTGGTTTTTGTAAATGAAAAAAACCGCATCGTGGATTAAGTAAAAATTTCCAAAAAAAAATCATACTTCAACCGCTATGCGGGAGCAGAAGAAAATTATTGATTTTTACGAAATTTTTTTGAATTCATTTAGACTCTCAATAGAAACTTTCTGAATCCCTTAGTATACTTAGTTAAGTTTTTGGAAATTTTTATTTAATCCGCGATCTGGGTGCCCAAGGATTTTTTTGATATTTATAGGACTTCGTGGTTCAAAAATTATTAGCAAAACCGTGAATTTAAATTGGTTTCACCTTTAGTTCACGTGTTGAAAATCGTCAAAAAATTATTTTACAAAGTATTTTTGTCACTCACAAATATTTTTACAATTAAGCAAAAAAAACGTACACTCGAAAAAAATTTTACACTCAAAAAGAAATGTTGTAATTTTTTTTTTTCAAAAATGACTAAAAAAGTTTTTTACTCAAAATAAAATATTTCTAATCAAAATTGTTATTTTTTTTTTTAAGTTAGAAAACTAACTATTAGTTTAAAAGGGCACCGTGGATATTCATGGATTCGGCTAACAAGGAGAGTCTGCCTGGTGTCACCCTCCGATCTTCTGAAATTTGGATATGTTGTTCAGAACGAAAATTAACTCGACACGTTTTTTTTTAGCTGCCCAAATTCATTTTTGAGGGGTCGATTTGTAAGGGGGAAATTGACCTTTTTCAGTTTTTTACGATTTACGCCTTTTTTGACAAAAATAAAATAGGCATATGTGGTATCAGATTAAAGGTATTTAAAATACCTATCTCTTGGTGCTAACAACGTGCCAAAAAATATATTATTTTTAGACTTATGAACAAAAATGTCATAAAATTTTGGTATTTTACTCAATATGGCGAAAAGTTGTGCATGTTGAGACATGTGCTTTACACACGTAAATAGTTTTTCCAAAGACCCTTCATTTGGTATGTAACATGACTAGGTTTCTATGCAAAATATAGAAGATAAACGGAAAAAACTGAAAAATTACAGTTTCTTCCCCCTCATTTGCACCCCCTAAATGTGAATTTGGCCCGCTATAGAAAAACGTGTCCCTTTATTTTTCCTGCTCTACAAAGGGAGACTTCCCTTGTAAGTCGAATTTAACTCTTCTACTTTTTTTACATATTTTTTTTTTTTACTTTTCTTTAACAAATGATACATTTTTATGTCAGAATAACTTCAAAGACCTGCACTTTGATCAAAGGGATAAGAAAATTAAAGTTATCTCGGCCCGCCCCCTTTTGTAAGTGTGGTCCGGCAACGTCCCCGTCGACTCCCTAAGAAAACGCTATTTTCACATTTTTGAGGGCATTTTAGCAAAAATGCAAAAAATAAATACGTAAATACGTGTTTTATTATTAAAATTGAAAAAAAAAAAAAAATTTAAGTTTTTATGCGTTTTTTTATTTTTAGCATTTTTTTCGATAATACCGGTACGTACCGGTATCGACGTTTCGGTATCGGTAATACCGTAACCTATTCAACTCAAATACCGTAACCGATACCGATACCGAAATAAATTGAAAAACGATACCAATACCGATATCGATACCGTTATTCGTTTCGATTGCCAACCTTGGATTTTATGGTAAAAAAAATTGTTTGTGGTCTATAAATTTTTTTTTTATTTTTTTACCGCAATTTGAAATAAATAATTTTTACCGCAATTTGAAATAAATAAAGTTTTTATAAGTTATTTTTAAAGAATTTTTTTTTACGATAAAAACTCTTTTTCATTAATGTCCGAACAAAAGTTCGAATTTTTTTTTCACTTTGTTCGGGACTTTCCGATTTTCAAGTCAAAAAAGGAACCCAAAGCCATTGCCCTACAGGTCCAATATTTTTGTGGGTTAATATCGACCACAAAAGGCAACTTTCCCGACCCCGACGTTTTCAAAATTCGAAAAAAGCTATATTTGCTCCACCCTAATGAGTTTATTGAATTTTTAGCTTATTCTAAAGTTTAAGAGCTTTTGCGACACACACACACATATCTAAATTTAAATAAAAGATTTTCTAAATTGTTGTTTTAAAGAGGTTGGTCTTCAAAAGCGTTTTATTTTTTTTATATGATACAGTGCAACCTCGCTTAACGCAACATATAGAAGTTTTCGCCGTTGCGATAACTGTCACAATTTTTTAGGGCGCTAATAATCTTTATGGTTTAAATTGAAAAAACAAATTTTATCACACATTTATTTTATTTTATTAAAAATAACATAAAAAGTACTATTAAAAAATAAAGATATAAAAAAATATATTTAAAAAGTAATCAGTAAAGTTGTTGAAAAAGAAAAATCACATATTTTATTTAGGGTTTCTTGTTTTCTATTTCTGTAGTTTAAACAAAATAAATTACTGTCTTGTTCAGTAGTGACTGTCAATCGAGCAAGTCGTTTTTTTTTCTAATGCAGTCTAACTCCTTTTGTGGTAGTTGCTGTAAAGCAATTGATAATGTTTTTGTTAAGTGCCAAAATTGCAGTAGCCAATTTCATAAATTATGTGTCGGTGTAGATAGTGAGCATGTTTATGAACTTCTAAAATTCAATAAAAATTTTGCTTATAATTGCAATAATTGTACAAATTCTTTTAAAGATTTAAATTCTGTGCTATTAATGCTATCCGAAGAAATAAGAGAATTGAAATCTCTTTTTCATGCCCATATTAACAACAATGCTGATGAGAGTGTTTTAAAAACATTTGCCGAAATAATCAAAAAATCCAATAATGACATAAAGGAGGAAACAGGTCGTTCACTTTTGTGTAATTCTTTTTCATCTACTTCTGATGCTAATTTTTCTGATGATCATCGTGTTATTGCTAATTCTGTTGTTGTTGCTACTTTAAATAATGATGCAAATCATAACGCTGTTGTTGTTCCTACTGAACTAAGAGATGATCGTAAAATGAGCCTTGCTAACAATTCTAATAATGCTAATCAAGATAATCGCAAAAATAATGTTTCAATTTCTACAAATTCCTTTGCAAGAAGAGAGAGCATTTGTGAAAATGTGAATGCAGTTAAAGCAAATACACAAGCTAAAAATAATATCCCAGTAAGCAATTCGAGTTGGATTAATGTTACTAAAAATCGTAAAAAGGTTATTGTTGGAGACAATAACAACAAAGATTTAGATGTCATCGCAAGTAAAAAATGGGTTCATTTGTCGTCATTTAAACCTCATGTCACCCCTGAAAATATTATTGACTACTTAGTTAATTATTCTAAAATTGAGAAATGCCATATGGAATGCTATAAGTTGGTCAAGATGAATACTGATGTAACAACTCTTCGCAGGATTTCATTTAAACTTGGTATTACCGCAGGATTCTATAAGGAACTGTTCAAACCTTCATTGTGGCCTGCGGATGTCAACGTGCGTCCTTTTCGTTTTTTTAATTAAACATTTATATGAATATGTATTATACTTTTTTATATATTAATCATAGTCTGTAAGGAATTTCGTTCCATTGACTAAATAAAGAAATAATAATAAAATAATAATAAAAATAAATTTTCTGTTACATTCAATTTCGGCAGTAAAAAATTTCTTCTATAGTTTTAATGTTTTTTAATAATTTGTTTGTCATTAAATTGACATTAAAAATTGACTGTAATACATATTATTTTAAATGAAAAATCTGTGTAATGGTTTTTTCATTTGTTTAAGTGAATATTCACTGGAATTAACCTACATAATTTTAACAACATTTGTAATTAAATGTATAATTAAATCAAAAAAAAAATAAAGTACAAATTTTTTTTTTTAGAAAATTATTTTTTAACGCAAAAGTTAACAAATTTGCGACATTAAAGAAATTTTTAAGCAAATTCACATTAATAAAAAAAAATAATAATCAAGCATTTTCACCATCTCATACATATAACTAAAAAAAGTTTGGTTAAAATTTAGGAGTCCATTTTGTATTTTAAACATCAATTAGAAAAGTAATAACCAATTCAAAAGGAAATTTTAAGATCATTTTGGGACGGATGTAATATTTTTTTTACGATTTGGGATATTCATATTCGTTTTATTTTGAAACTATTTTTTAGATAATATTAATTTTAAAATTGATTCTAAAACCAGGTTTTTAAGGTTAAACCTTTTAATAACCCATATTTTACTTAAATTATTTATTATTAAATAAAAAAAAAGGCCGTATGTATAATTGCAAGGTTTGTTCAAAAAGGCACTATATTAAAAAATAAGCATTTGCCTCAGAGACCAAATATAACAATTACATGTGTATTTTTGTTGTAAAAAAAATCTTTAAACGAATGTTGTCCAAACTAAATATTTTATAGATGAAAGTATTAAGTATTAAATAGAGATGTCCCGTGTTTAAATTTGCAATAACTTTTATTTTTTGATTTTTATCATAAAAGTATAAAATAACAGTTATTAAAAACTTTTTGAAATAACTTTTAAAACTTTCCACAAAAAAAAATAAATTCCGCGAAAAAAAACTTTTTTTCAAAAAATTTTGTATTTGTAATGTATTGTATGTGTATCTGTAATGTATCGTATTGCATTTTCATAAATTAATATTAATATAAAAAAATTGGTAAAAAATTTCGAGAAAAAATGTCCAAAAATAATACATACGCTCACTTTGAAAAAAAAAACTGATATTACAATGGGATTTGGCGTGGTGATTGTCGCAAATTCAAATCAAACTAAAAATAATTGTATTGAACCAAATATTTTTCAAAACAAAAAAATATTTTTCGCGAACAATAAATATTTTTCGAGAAAAAATCACGATATTATGGTTTGTTGTGTTAGTTTAACAGAGTTGAATGGTTTTAAATTTAAAAATTATCGCAAAAGTTTAAAAATATCGACTTTATAAATTGCAAAAATCGCGAATACGAGCGAAAAATGGCTAGCACCATTGAATTCAGCGCACTAAAAATAAACGTTACCAGTAGGGTGCCTATTAGTGTGGGTCGAAAAAAATATTTTTGATCCCATAATTTGGTCCAAACTCAAAAAACTAAATTATTTGATGAAATTTGCCCAACAACTGGAAGAAAATATTTATAAATTTAATTTTTTCCTTTCACTAACTGCATTTTGCTCATTAATTTTGTGCCTTCCCCTTATAAAAAAAAAGATAACAAATATTCACTCACATTTTTTCATTTAACTTTTGTTTTTAAATTTTTTTAAATTAATAATTTTCAACTCTTCTTACAAATCCCTGAAGCAAAACGTTGACGAAAATGTTCCAACGGTCAAACCAACTGAATGGAATTCATGAACGCCCATTTTCGTTTTTGAACGGACATTTTCTCATTGATTGGATTCATTAACACAAACAGCTGATTTCCGTAAAATAGTGTTCTCAAACCAATCCGCATTGGTATTATAAACGCCCTGTATGTTTTAAAACTATATCCTAAAAACACGTTCTAGTAACCCAATATTTTCAAAGAAGTGTTTTTTGGTTGTGTCGAGTTATACATTTTTAAAATTTTCTTCCCAAGCAAAAAAAAAAAAAAACGTGTTTGTAAGGCTAAACCATTTTTTTTTTTTCTTTAACATTATTTTTTTTTCAAATCTATGTTGCTAAAAAATATTTGTTGCTAAAATATATCCGACAAACGATGAAAGTAAAAAATTCTTTATATTCTTGCAAAAAAAAAAATAATAAAACAGTGCCACCTCGCTTAGCGCAAACCTCCATAAACGCAACTCCTCGATTATTGCAGCACGTACATTATTTGCATTGCTGACTCAGTTAGCGCAAGTTTATAAAAAAAAAAAAAATACCTCAGATATCGCAACTTTTATCCCAAAATGATCAGTTTTCTTTTTTATAAACATGTTTTTTTATTGAAATTGCTTTTAATTTAAATGTTACTAATTCTGAACTTTCCGTGTTACTCTGATTTTTTTTTTATATCTTTATTTTTAATAGTACTTTTTGTGTTATTTTTCCATAGACCAATAAATTTGCCAGCATTCCAAACGGGTCGTACACTGACATGACTAAACACAATAATTCCCGTTTCGTAGGACATTTGGTACCGTTTAGAATATTAGGGTCCACCTTATTCATGTGTAGTTTGAAAATAAATTCGTCCGTACTACTTTTCCAAAACATACCAAGTACCTTTTCGGCATTGTCCACAGTGTTCATGTTTACGTTAGAGGATTGATTCTTCCCATATTCATTCAAATGATCTTGTACGTACCTTGAATTTGATATAAACCCACGAAGTTCGAATCCGGCGTTGTTGTGTGTCGCCTTTACAGCTGACGACATTCGTAAGGCATCTTCTTCGTTTTGAAAGCTGCATACCATGTCGTCAACATAATGGCTGTTGACAATTGTGTCGATTACTTCTGGCTGGTCATTGGCGAATTCAAGCGCGTTTAAATTCTTCACGTATTGTGCGCTACTCGGTAAGCAGGTTGCCCAAATATCATGGCTGCCATAGCATATGTTTCAACTGGCTGATTCTGATCGAAGCGCCAGAGAAATCGTTGCGCATCTTGATCGGCTTTTCGTATACGAACCTGCAAAAACATCTCTTTTATGTCGGCACATACACCAATGGCTCCCTCACGAAACTGGAAAAGTATTTTCAATAATGACTGGTTTTCATCTGGCCCCTTTAGAAGCACAGAATTTAACGACGTTCCATTTACCGCGGCAGCGGCATCAAAAACCAGTCTCAATTTGCCAGGCTTATTCACATTGAAGACGGCAAAGTGTGGCAAATACCAAGTACGTGGGGTACCATCGTTGGTACCATCGAGAGATCGCTTTCGGTAAAGGAGTACACTATGGTGGCCTTTCTTGATATTGAGGGGGCTTTTAATCATGTCATCCCAGAATCGATAATATTGGCATTGCCTGGTCTGGGAGTAAAGCGTGAAATCGTTTTAATGGTGGAAAGCCTACTTGCCAGTAGACGTATAACGTCTGAATTGGGAGCGTCCGTCATATCTCGATTTGTCAATAGGGGCACACCACAAGGAGGTGTTCTTTCGCCCCTTCTTTGGAACCCGGCACTGAATTCAATGCTACTATCTCTAGAAGCACGTGGTTGTCATGTTGTCGCATATGCTGACGATGTCGCGATAGCGGTAAAGGGGAAGCATCTGCCAACATTGCGGGACATTCTTCAGAGTTCTCTGAAAGATCTGTCTAAATGGGCAAGAGACTGTGGTCTAGGAGTTAATCCTAGTAAAACAGAGCTTGTTTTATTTACAAGGAAAAATAAGATTCCTGCTTTTGATCCTATTTCTCTGGACGGTACTGAAATCACCTTCTCAGATGGAGCCAAGTATCTTGGAGTATTTCTAGATAGGAAGCTGAATTTCAGGCGTAATATTGAGGAACGGGTGAGAAAAGCAACGATTGCTTTGTATTCCTGTAAAAGGGCCATTGGAAAACGATGGGGTTTTAGCCCTCAAGTCGTTCATTGGATCTATACAGCAGTGGTGCGTCCAATATTGCTGTATGGAATCATTGTCTGGTGGCCTGCTTTAGAAACAAAATCGAACTGTGTCTTTATCACGAAGGTACAGAGAATGGCGTCAATGTGCATCACTGGTGCTCTTCGTACTACACCTACGGCTGCATTAGAAATCCTCCTTCACCTGATACCCTTGGACATATTGGGTAGGCAGTATGCAGCTGCGTCGGCAATTCGACTTAATAGCACGCTGCAATGGAGGAGCAGCGATTGTGGCCATAGCGCGATCTTGAAAAAGATAACAATACCACAAAATGTGGATTGTGCTCCCTCTTTGAGCCTCTTTGAGCGCCACTTTACCACTATGATACCATCCAGGGAGTCTTGGATGGGGGATACTCCGGGAAGTGGAGCTACCATAAATTTTTACACAGATGGATCGAGGCTGCACGAACAAGTGGGCTTTGGGGTCTATTCGGAAGAGCTTGGATTGAGCCTGGCTCGTAGATTGCCAGATCATTGCAGTGTCTACCAGGCAGAGATGCTGGCAATAAAGGAAGTGGCTGACTGGTTGAGCTGCAATGTCTTGTCTACAACCGCAGTCAACATCTATACTGACTGTCAAGACGCGGTCAAGTCCCTGGATTCAATGTTTCTGAAAACAAGATCTGCCCTTAACTGCCGCACGTCTTTAAATGAGATGGCCAAGCAGTTTAACATACGACTCATATGGGTCCCAGGGCACAGAGACATTCCAGGGAATTGCAAAGCCGATGAGCTTGCAAGACTAGGAACTACCTTACAGGTTCCAACAGAATTGGAATGTGTTGGTATGCCTCTAGAAACTTGCAAGCAAAACCTACGGCTTTGTTCTGCTACGGAGACTAATCAAAGATGGGCAAATGGATGGACGTGTGAGACAACACGACTGATTTGGCCTTCTCTTAATCAGGGGCGCACAAGTGAGCTGATATCGCTTCCAACAGGAGAGATTTCAACGGTGGTTTCTATAATTACCGGACACTGTCTTATAGGGAAGCACGCAGAGCGGTTAAATGTGCCGTCGAATGACTTTTGCCGAAGTTGCATGGATGAAGAGGAGTTGGAAACTATCGAACACTTTATTTGCCATTGCCCGGCACTTTTTGGTCAGCGACTTGCTTCACTGGGATCTAGGGAGCTGTACGATCTTTCAGATTTGTCGGATGTCAAAATTCAACATCTAAGGAGTTTCATAAGAAGCTCAAACTGGTTTAACGACAGGGACTAGTAGGGAAACCTATTACGATCCCGTGGTATCACAATGGACCTCAGAGTCTACGTGTGTTGACGTAAAACGTCAGCAGCCACTTACAACCTAACCTAACCTAGACTACTGACAAGGAAAGTATCTCAACCCTTATGAACCGATTTGCATGAAACTTAAAATATATATAAAAGAGAGAATTCTAAGGTTGGGGTGTCTCGGCTTATCGGCCATGTCGGGAATTTAGGGTTTCAAAATATGGGTCATAAAATGGCGAAAAAATTGTTTTTTTGGATATTTCAGCAATTTAATTTAAGAAACTATATGATGTTTACATATAAGAAGAAAGATTTTTTTAATGCCTATCCAATGGCGGCATAACCTTGAAAAAATTCGGCTTCGTTAAATACTTTTTCTATGAAAATGTTTAAATTTTGGGGGGATTTATATGAAGACATAGACCTACGATATCCATATGAATACGAAATAATCATTATTAAATTTAAGTCGACACGTAGTTTTGCTCTAGACGATATTCCTGTTAGTTCGGGAGTTATCGAAATTTTCCCGAAGGTCCACATTGTTTCATAAGCGGACAACGAAATTTTTAAACACTGATATGGACGATAGTCCGAGACACCCCAACCTTAAAATCGCCTCTTTTATATATATTTTAAGTTTCAGGCAAATCGGTTCATAAGGGTTGAGATACTTCCCTTGTGAGTCAATTAGTTGGTAGATCAAGTGAAATTAAAGTTGGTACAATTTAAAAGAAATTCTTATTTTGTAACTTATATTAATACTAAATACCGATCTACTGATCTGATTCTACTGAATCCGTAACACCTTCAGATTGCAACAATTATTATGTTGATATGAATTTGTCTTTAGCAAGTAATATTCTAAATTTAATATTGTATAAATAAAAATTATTTTTTAAGTATTTTGCGTTTAATTAAAAAAAAATTAATTTGAAGTTAAAAAAATTTAATTTAAAATGAAAAAAAATTAATTTGAAATGAAAAATATTCAATATGATTTGTAAAAAGTTTAATTTGTGTTGAAAATAATTTAATTTGTTTTGAATAAAATTGAAATTACTTTGAAAAAAATTGAGTTTGACTTGAAAAAATTTGAATTTGAATCGAAAAAGCGTTAATTTGAGAATAAAAACCTATATATAAAAGAGTAATGTGACTGACTGACTGACTGACTTATTGACTGATTCATCATCGCCCAGCCCAAACCGCTGAAGCTAGAGACTTGAAATTTGGACTGTAGGTTCACCTCCCGGAATATAGATCCACTAAGGCTGGATTTTTGCCAATGTTGATTCTAAGGGGGTAAAAAGGGTAAAAAACTGTACTTTTGGTACTTTTTATATCTCCTGAAATAATGGTCGCAGAGACTTGAAATTTGGACTGTATGTTCACCTCCCGGAATAAAGGTCCCCTAAGGCTGGATTTTTGCCAGTGTTGATTCTAAGGGGGTAAAAAGGGTAAAAACCCGTACTTTTGGTACTTTTTATATCTCCTGAAATAATGGTCATAGAGACTTGAAATTTGGACTGTATGTTTACATTATGGAATTTAGATCCAGTAAGGCTGGATTTTGGCAATGTTGGTTCTAAGGGGTAAAAAGGGTAAAAATATGTACTTTTGGTACTTTTTATATCTCCAGAAATAATGGTCGTAGAGACTTGAAATTTGGACTGTATGTTCACCTCCCGGAATATAGATCCACTATGGCTGGATTTTTGCCAGTGTTGGTTCTAAGGGGGCAAAAAACTGTACTTTTGGTACTTTTTATATCTCCTGAAATAATGGTACTAGAAACTTGAAATTTGCAATTTCGGTTCACTTCCCGGAAAAAAGATTCACTACGGCTGGGTTTTTGCCAATGTAGATTCGACGGGGGTAAAATGGGTAAAAAAGTGTACTTTTGGTACTTTTTTTTATTTACTAAAATAGTGGTCATTCAAACTTGAAATTTGGAATGTAGGATCCTTAAGTGAAATAAAAAATTCTGGAACAATTACTTTTTGATTTTTATCATAAAAGTATAAAATAACAGTTATTAAAAACTTTTTGAAATAACTTTTAAAACTTTCCACAAAAAAAAATAAATTCCGCGAAAAAAAACTTTTTTTCAAAAAATTTTGTATTTGTAATGTATTGTATGTGTATCTGTAATGTATCGTATTGCATTTTCATAAATTAATATTAATATAAAAAAATTGGTAAAAAATTTCGAGAAAAAATGTCCAAAAATAATACATACGCTCACTTTGAAAAAAAAAAACTGATATTACAATGGGATTTGGCGTGGTGATTGTCGCAAATTCAAATCAAACTAAAAATAATTGTATTGAACCAAATATTTTTCAAAACAAAAAAATATTTTTCGCGAACAATAAATATTTTTCGAGAAAAAATCACGATATTATGGTTTGTTGTGTTAGTTTAACAGAGTTGAATGGTTTTAAATTTAAAAATTATCGCAAAAGTTTAAAAATATCGACTTTATAAATTGCAAAAATCGCGAATACGAGCGAAAAATGGCTAGCACCATTGAATTCAGCGCACTAAAAATAAACGTTACCAGTAGGGTGCCTATTAGTGTGGGTCGAAAAAAATATTTTTGATCCCATAATTTGGTCCAAACTCAAAAAACTAAATTATTTGATGAAATTTGCCCAACAACTGGAAGAAAATATTTATAAATTTAATTTTTTCCTTTCACTAACTGCATTTTGCTCATTAATTTTGTGCCTTCCCCTTATAAAAAAAAAGATAACAAATATTCACTCACATTTTTTCATTTAACTTTTGTTTTTAAATTTTTTTAAATTAATAATTTTCAACTCTTCTTACAAATCCCTGAAGCAAAACGTTGACGAAAATGTTCCAACGGTCAAACCAACTGAATGGAATTCATGAACGCCCATTTTCGTTTTTGAACGGACATTTTCTCATTGATTGGATTCATTAACACAAACAGCTGATTTCCGTAAAATAGTGTTCTCAAACCAATCCGCATTGGTATTATAAACGCCCTGTATGTTTTAAAACTATATCCTAAAAACACGTTCTAGTAACCCAATATTTTCAAAGAAGTGTTTTTTGGTTGTGTCGAGTTATACATTTTTAAAATTTTCTTCCCAAGCAAAAAAAAAAAAAAACGTGTTTGTAAGGCTAAACCATTTTTTTTTTCTTTAACATTATTTTTTTTTCAAATCTATGTTGCTAAAAAATATTTGTTGCTAAAATATATCCGACAAACGATGAAAGTAAAAAATTCTTTATATTCTTGCAAAAAAAAAAATAATAAAACAGTGCCACCTCGCTTAGCGCAAACCTCCATAAACGCAACTCCTCGATTATTGCAGCACGTACATTATTTGCATTGCTGACTCAGTTAGCGCAAGTTTATAAAAAAAAAAAAAATACCTCAGATATCGCAACTTTTATCCCAAAATGATCAGTTTTCTTTTTTATAAACATGTTTTTTATTGAAATTGCTTTTAATTTAAATGTTACTAATTCTGAACTTTCCGTGTTACTCTGATTTTTTTTTTATATCTTTATTTTTAATAGTACTTTTTGTGTTATTTTTCCATAGACCAATAAATTTGCCAGCATTCCAAACGGGTCGTACACTGACATGACTAAACACAATAATTCCCGTTTCGTAGGACATTTGGTACCGTTTAGAATATTAGGGTCCACCTTATTCATGTGTAGTTTGAAAATAAATTCGTCCGTACTACTTTTCCAAAACATACCAAGTACCTTTTCGGCATTGTCCACAGTGTTCATGTTTACGTTAGAGGATTGATTCTTCCCATATTCATTCAAATGATCTTGTACGTACCTTGAATTTGATATAAACCCACGAAGTTCGAATCCGGCGTTGTTGTGTGTCGCCTTTACAGCTGACGACATTCGTAAGGCATCTTCTTCGTTTTGAAAGCTGCATACCATGTCGTCAACATAATGGCTGTTGACAATTGTGTCGATTACTTCTGGCTGGTCATTGGCGAATTCAAGCGCGTTTAAATTCTTCACGTATTGTGCGCTACTCGGTGAGCAGGTTGCCCAAATATCATGGCTGCCATAGCATATGTTTCAACTGGCTGATTCTGATCGAAGCGCCAGAGAAATCGTTGCGCATCTTGATCGGCTTTTCGTATACGAACCTGCAAAAACATCTCTTTTATGTCGGCACATACACCAATGGCTCCCTCACGAAACTGGAAAAGTATTTTCAATAATGACTGGTTTTCATCTGGCCCCTTTAGAAGCACAGAATTTAACGACGTTCCATTTACCGCGGCAGCGGCATCAAAAACCAGTCTCAATTTGCCAGGCTTATTCACATTGAAGACGGCAAAGTGTGGCAAATACCAAGTACGTGGGGTACCATCGTTGGTACCATCGAGAGATCGCTTTCGGTAAAGGAGTACACTATGGTGGCCTTTCTTGATATTGAGGGGGCTTTTAATCATGTCATCCCAGAATCGATAATATTGGCATTGCCTGGTCTGGGAGTAAAGCGTGAAATCGTTTTAATGGTGGAAAGCCTACTTGCCAGTAGACGTATAACGTCTGAATTGGGAGCGTCCGTCATATCTCGATTTGTCAATAGGGGCACACCACAAGGAGGTGTTCTTTCGCCCCTTCTTTGGAACCCGGCACTGAATTCAATGCTACTATCTCTAGAAGCACGTGGTTGTCATGTTGTCGCATATGCTGACGATGTCGCGATAGCGGTAAAGGGGAAGCATCTGCCAACATTGCGGGACATTCTTCAGAGTTCTCTGAAAGATCTGTCTAAATGGGCAAGAGACTGTGGTCTAGGAGTTAATCCTAGTAAAACAGAGCTTGTTTTATTTACAAGGAAAAATAAGATTCCTGCTTTTGATCCTATTTCTCTGGACGGTACTGAAATCACCTTCTCAGATGGAGCCAAGTATCTTGGAGTATTTCTAGATAGGAAGCTGAATTTCAGGCGTAATATTGAGGAACGGGTGAGAAAAGCAACGATTGCTTTGTATTCCTGTAAAAGGGCCATTGGAAAACGATGGGGTTTTAGCCCTCAAGTCGTTCATTGGATCTATACAGCAGTGGTGCGTCCAATTTTGCTGTATGGAATCATTGTCTGGTGGCCTGCTTTAGAAACAAAATCGAACTGTGTCTTTATCACGAAGGTACAGAGAATGGCGTCAATGTGCATCACTGGTGCTCTTCGTACTACACCTACGGCTGCATTAGAAATCCTCCTTCACCTGATACCCTTGGACATATTGGGTAGGCAGTATGCAGCTGCGTCGGCAATTCGACTTAATAGCACGCTGCAATGGAGGAGCAGCGATTGTGGCCATAGCGCGATCTTGAAAAAGATAACAATACCACAAAATGTGGATTGTGCTCCCTCTTTGAGCCTCTTTGAGCGCCACTTTACCACTATGATACCATCCAGGGAGTCTTGGATGGGGGATACTCCGGGAAGTGGAGCTACCATAAATTTTTACACAGATGGATCGAGGCTGCACGAACAAGTGGGCTTTGGGGTCTATTCGGAAGAGCTTGGATTGAGCCTGGCTCGTAGATTGCCAGATCATTGCAGTGTCTACCAGGCAGAGATGCTGGCAATAAAGGAAGTGGCTGACTGGTTGAGCTGCAATGTCTTGTCTACAACCGCAGTCAACATCTATACTGACAGTCAAGACGCGGTCAAGTCCCTGGATTCAATGTTTCTGAAAACAAGATCTGCCCTTAACTGCCGCACGTCTTTAAATGAGATGGCCAAGCAGTTTAACATACGACTCATATGGGTCCCAGGGCACAGAGACATTCCAGGGAATTGCAAAGCCGATGAGCTTGCAAGACTAGGAACTACCTTACAGGTTCCAACAGAATTGGAATGTGTTGGTATGCCTCTAGAAACTTGCAAGCAAAACCTACGGCTTTGTTCTGCTACGGAGACTAATCAAAGATGGGCAAATGGATGGACGTGTGAGACAACACGACTGATTTGGCCTTCTCTTAATCAGGGGCGCACAAGTGAGCTGATATCGCTTCCAACAGGAGAGATTTCAACGGTGGTTTCTATAATTACCGGACACTGTCTTATAGGGAAGCACGCAGAGCGGTTAAATGTGCCGTCGAATGACTTTTGCCGAAGTTGCATGGATGAAGAGGAGTTGGAAACTATCGAACACTTTATTTGCCATTGCCCGGCACTTTTTGGTCAGCGACTTGCTTCACTGGGATCTAGGGAGCTGTACGATCTTTCAGATTTGTCGGATGTCAAAATTCAACATCT
This sequence comes from Pegoplata infirma, assembly GCA_963921195.1. Taxonomy (NCBI): domain Eukaryota; kingdom Metazoa; phylum Arthropoda; class Insecta; order Diptera; family Anthomyiidae; genus Pegoplata; species Pegoplata infirma. The sequence continues at coordinate 6,322 of CAWUER010000390.1, read as the reverse complement.
AAGGAGTTTCATAAGAAGCTCAAACTGGTTTAACGACAGGGACTAGTAGGGAAACCTATTACGATCCCGTGGTATCACAATGGACCTCAGAGTCTACGTGTGTTGACGTAAAACGTCAGCAGCCACTTACAACCTAACCTAACCTAACCTAGACTACTGACAAGGAAAGTATCTCAACCCTTATGAACCGATTTGCATGAAACTTAAAATATATATAAAAGAGAGAATTCTAAGGTTGGGGTGTCTCGGCTTATCGGCCATGTCGGGAATTTAGGGTTTCAAAATATGGGTCATAAAATGGCGAAAAAATTGTTTTTTTGGATATTTCAGCAATTTAATTTAAGAAACTATATGATGTTTACATATAAGAAGAAAGATTTTTTTAATGCCTATCCAATGGCGGCATAACCTTGAAAAAATTCGGCTTCGTTAAATACTTTTTCTATGAAAATGTTTAAATTTTGGGGGGATTTATATGAAGACATAGACCTACGATATCCATATGAATACGAAATAATCATTATTAAATTTAAGTCGACACGTATTTTTGCTCTAGACGATATTCCTGTTAGTTCGGGAGTTATCGAAATTTTCCCGAAGGTCCACATTGTTTCATAAGCGGACAACGAAATTTTTAAACACTGATATGGACGATAGTCCGAGACACCCCAACCTTAAAATCGCCTCTTTTATATATATTTTAAGTTTCAGGCAAATCGGTTCATAAGGGTTGAGATACTTCCCTTGTGAGTCAATTAGTTGGTAGATCAAGTGAAATTAAAGTTGGTACAATTTAAAAGAAATTCTTATTTTGTAACTTATATTAATACTAAATACCGATCTACTGATCTGATTCTACTGAATCCGTAACACCTTCAGATTGCAACAATTATTATGTTGATATGAATTTGTCTTTAGCAAGTAATATTCTAAATTTAATATTGTATAAATAAAAATTATTTTTTAAGTATTTTGCGTTTAATTAAAAAAAAATTAATTTGAAGTTAAAAAAATTTAATTTAAAATGAAAAAAAAAAATTAATTTGAAATGAAAAATATTCAATATGATTTGTAAAAAGTTTAATTTGTGTTGAAAATAATTTAATTTGTTTTGAATAAAATTGAAATTACTTTGAAAAAAATTGAGTTTGACTTGAAAAAATTTGAATTTGAATCGAAAAAGCGTTAATTTGAGAATAAAAACCTATATATAAAAGAGTAATGTGACTGACTGACTGACTGACTTATTGACTGATTCATCATCGCCCAGCCCAAACCGCTGAAGCTAGAGACTTGAAATTTGGACTGTAGGTTCACCTCCCGGAATATAGATCCACTAAGGCTGGATTTTTGCCAATGTTGATTCTAAGGGGGTAAAAAGGGTAAAAAACTGTACTTTTGGTACTTTTTATATCTCCTGAAATAATGGTCGCAGAGACTTGAAATTTGGACTGTATGTTCACCTCCCGGAATAAAGGTCCCCTAAGGCTGGATTTTTGCCAGTGTTGATTCTAAGGGGGTAAAAAGGGTAAAAACCCGTACTTTTGGTACTTTTTATATCTCCTGAAATAATGGTCATAGAGACTTGAAATTTGGACTGTATGTTTACATTATGGAATTTAGATCCAGTAAGGCTGGATTTTGGCAATGTTGGTTCTAAGGGGTAAAAAGGGTAAAAATATGTACTTTTGGTACTTTTTATATCTCCAGAAATAATGGTCGTAGAGACTTGAAATTTGGACTGTATGTTCACCTCCCGGAATATAGATCCACTATGGCTGGATTTTTGCCAGTGTTGGTTCTAAGGGGGCAAAAAACTGTACTTTTGGTACTTTTTATATCTCCTGAAATAATGGTACTAGAAACTTGAAATTTGCAATTTCGGTTCACTTCCCGGAAAAAAGATTCACTACGGCTGGGTTTTTGCCAATGTAGATTCGACGGGGGTAAAATGGGTAAAAAAGTGTACTTTTGGTACTTTTTTTTATTTACTAAAATAGTGGTCATTCAAACTTGAAATTTGGAATGTAGGATCCTTAAGTGAAATAAAAAATTCTGGAACAATTACTTTCGGAAAATTCTGTACCGTAAATAAAAAGTACCTCGACGGGGGTAACATGGGTAAAAAAGTGTACTTTTGGTACTTTTTTTTATTTACTAAAATAATGGTCATTCAAACTTGAAATTTGGAATGTAAGATCCTTACGTGAAATAAAAAATTCTGAAACAAGTACTTTCTGAAAATTCTGTACCGTTTATAAAAAGTACCTTTTATAAAAAGTACCTTTTATAAAAAGTACCTTTTATAAAAAGTACCTTTTATAAAAAGTACCTTTTATAAAAAGTACCTTTTATAAAAAGTACCTTTTATAAAAAGTACCTTTTATAAAAAGTACCTTTTATAAAAAGTACCTTTTATAAAAAGTACCTTTTATAAAAAGTACCTTTTATAAAAAGTACCTTTTATAAAAAAGTACCTTTTATAAAAAGTACCTTTTATAAAAAGTACCTTTTATAAAAAGTACCTTTTATAAAAAGTACCTTTTATAAAAAGTACCTTTTATAAAAAGTACCTTTTATAAAAAGTACCTTTTATAAAAAGTACCTTTTATAAAAAGTACCTTTTATAAAAAGTACCTTTTATAAAAAGTACCTTTTATAAAAAGTACCTTTTATAAAAAGTACCTTTTATAAAAAGTACCTTTTACAAAAAGTACCTTTTATAAAAAGTACCTTTTATAAAAAGTACCTTTTATAAAAAGTACCTTTTATAAAAAGTACCTTTTATAAAAAGTACCTTTTATAAAAAGTATCTTTTATAAAAAGTGCCTTTTATAAAAAGTACCTTTTATAAAAAGTACCTTTTATAAAAAGTACCTTTTATAAAAAGTACCTTTTATAAAAAGTACCTTTTATAAAAAGTACCTTTTATAAAAAGTACCTTTTATAAAAAGTACCTTTTATAAAAAGTACCTTTTATAAAAAGTACCTTTTATAAAAAGTACCTTTTATAAAAAGTACCTTTTATAAAAAGTACCTTTTATAAAAAGTACCTTTTATAAAAAGTACCTTTTATAAAAAGTACCTTTTATAAAAAGTACCTTTTATAAAAGGTACCTTTTATAAAAAAGTACCATTTATAAAAATGTACCTTTGATAAAAAGTACCTTTTATAAAAAGTACCTTTTACAAAAAGTACCTTTTACAAAAAGTACCTTTTATAAAAAGTACCTTTTATAAAAAGTACCTTTTATAAAAAGTACCTTTTATAAAAAGTACCTTTTATAAAAAGTACCTTTTATAAAAAGTACCTTTTACAAAAAGTACCTTTAATAAAAAGTACCTTTTATAAAAAGTACCTTTTATAAAAAGTACCTTTTATAAAAAGTACCTTTTATAAAATGTACCTTTTATAAAAAGTACCTTTTATCAAAAGTACCTTTTATAAAAAGTACCTTTTATAAAAAGTACCTTTTATAAAAAGTACCTTTTATAAAAAGTACATTTTATAAAAAGTACCTTTTATAAAAAGTACCTTTTAAAAAAGTACCTTTTATAAAAAGTACCTTTTATAAAAAGTACCTTTTATAAAAAGTATCTTTTATAAAAAGTACCTTTTATAAAAAGTACCTTTTATAAAAAGTACCTTTTATAAAAAGTACCTTTTATAAATAGTACCTTTTATAAAAAGTACCTTTTATAAAAAGTACCTTTTATAAAAAGTACCTTTTATAAAAAGGAACCTTTTATAAAAAGTACCTTTTATAAAAAGTACCTTTTATAAAAAGTACTTTTTATAAAAAGTAGCTTTTACAAAAATTACCTTTAATGTAAAGTACCTTTTATTAAAAGTACCGAAAGTGCTGAAACAATGATCCTAGAAATTTGAAATATGGAATTTTTAATGTAAAGTACCTTTTATTAAAAGTACCGAAAGTGCTGAAACAATGATCCTAGAAATTTGAAATATGGATTTTTCGATGAAGAAAAAAAACATTCTGGAAGAGATACTTTTTGGAAATTCCGTTTATAACGGTGCTAAGAAAGTGTACCTTTGGTTCTGTGTTTGTTCCTATAATAATGACCTTAGAAGCTTGAATTTTGGAATGTAGGGTACTTCGGTGAAAAAACATTCTGCTAAAGTATTTTTTAAAAATATCCGTTTCTAGAGGTATAAAAAAGTGTTTTTTAATACTTTTTATATTTCATGAAGTAATGATCCTAGGCACTGACATTTTGAATGCTGGATAACTTTCTTTTAGGAAATTCTGTTTCTAAGGTTCGCGACCGATCGTAAAGAGGATAAAGAAGTGTAAATTTGGTTATTCTTATATTTCCTGAAATAATGGTTCAGAAACTTGATATTTTAAATATAGGATCACCTAGCACAAATAAAAAAGTTTTTTAGAAAATTGAATTTTAAGGGAAGAGGTGGCAAATGGTTATTTTTACCTTTCTAACTACAGTCGAACCCGGTTATAACGAACTCCGAGGGACCAGTAAAAATAGTTCGTTATTAGCGAAGTTCGCTATAAGCGGGGTATATTTTTTATCAACCAAAAAAATAGTTCCAATTTTGTTTAATTTGATCTTTTTTTTTGTAAATAAACTACTTATTGAGAAGAAATCATTAAAAATATAAATAAAGTTTATCAAAATTATAATATAAACCAAAAAATTTCAACTTTTTGTTAGTTTGATAAACATGATTGCCACACAATAAAAAATATTTATGGGAGTTCGTTATAAAAGGGTAAATATACATGAAATTATGTTCGTGGGACCATAATAATCAGTTCGTTTTAACCGAGGATTCGTTATAACCGAGTTCGTTATAAAAGAAGTATTTTGTGTGAAAATTGATGCTAAAACGTCGGGACTTTAGAATTTGTTCGTTATAACCGAGAATTCGTTATAACCGAGTTCGTTATAACCGAGTTTGACTGTATTAAACTAAAAGCCCCAGAAATAACAGCCATATTTTAAAATTTAAAATTTTAGGGTAAAAAGGGGTACCTGGTAAAAGTGGTGTAAAATGGTACTTTTCATATCTATAAAATAACGACAATAGAAATTTTTATTTCTTTAACGAAACTTGCATGGAACAAAAGGAGATGGAATTGGAAATGAAATGGAGTAGAACGGGAATCGAAATGGAATAGAGCAGGGAACAATATGGAATGATACTTTTTACTCAAACTTATCGTATTTAACTTTTTTTATTCCATATTTTTTCTCCCTATGTTTTTTCACTCAAACTTATTTTTATTCCCATTTCTTTTTTCACTGAAATATTTATTCACTTAAAATCCAAAAACCCGATATAAGGGCTCGAAAATTGTCAATATCTTTTTTTCACCGGAAGGCACATGATAACGTACCAGCGAAATTATTCAAATTGTATTGTTTAAATTATTCATTGAAATATTATTTTATGAAAGACGTAAACGTCCACAAGTAAATAAAACAAAGATCACCAAGGGGAATTTTTTGAAATCGATAGATTAATCCTGATCCTTCTATTATTCGGTATTCAATACAACCGGTAACGAAGTACCGGGATGGTAAGCTAGTACACCCAAAAAATTTCCCAGTTACTTGCTACTAAATATTCAACTAAGTCCCAGTTGAAATACACCTAACTGAGCCCCAGTTGATTTATTCAGTTGACAAAAACTAATTTTTTATAAAATTTTTAATTCAACTGAATACCCAGTTATTGGTAACAAACTATTAGTTAATTTTATAAAATTCTTCAAAATAGTTGAAAATAACTATTTTAAAAATTAAAACTGTCAATAGAATCTTAAAATTTTTCACTGATGAATTTATTGCATGGAACAAAATATCTTTATATGAATGTTTAAAATTTACATTTTATGATTAGATAAAGTAAATAAAAATAGCAGATTTAACAAGTTTTTTGCATTAAAAGCATACACGCACATGTGTCAGCACATATCACCCAACTCCGTCACATCATAAATCCCTTTATAGGCAGCGAAATCACAGATTTTCTTATTCTTTAGCTGAAAAAATATGATCTGTAATAATCTTTTTAAGATCCAGATCCAAAAAATCTTACCATGAATGGAAACAAGAATAATGTTTTTTTTGTTAATTTTTTTTTAATTTAATTGAAGTTTGTTTTTAATATTTGTAAATAGTTTGATGAAATATTATTTACAGGGTAACTGATATGTTGCTATAATTAACTGAATTGCCAGTTGTTTTAAACAATTCCAGTTATTTTAAAATTATTTCAAATCAACTGGGTTTTTTTGTAACTATCTAACTGGGGAATTTTTTCGGTGTACATACA